>OU696699.1:8012901-8251165 GCA_916050605.2 Platycheirus albimanus | reverse complement strand
GGATGTTTTGCCAATGTAAAGTGGTATGTGTAGCCCCATTCGCGGAAGGAATTTTAACTAATTTCTCGTATCAAATACCACTCACTAAACTTCGTTGCTGACAGATTCAGATTTGGATTCAACAATATGTCACATTTGTCGTGATTACCAAAACTTTCGGCATTGCTGCATGCGAATAGGCCCTAACCAATGAATATTCTACGGGTGACATCTGAGTTATATTTGTATTTGTGCTTCTTGAGTGGATTCTGACTTCAAATCTAGAAGCAAACTTCTCTTCCCAGAATCGTCAGAAGTGTCATTTGCTTGCCAATGGAACGGTTTCAGAAGACTTTTGGATGCTGGACGCTTCTTTTCGTCCAATGGAAAGTGCTATAAGTTAAGGACTATTCACATGAAAGCGACCAACGACCAACAAATGAACGAACATTCTTCCATTTTGACGTTTCATTCACGTGCAATTTATTTTATTCGTTACGAAAAGCTTCCTGTCCGTATATCACAATTGAACATTGAGATTTTGAGGTTAGTCGCAGACGAATAATTTATAATATATTTTCATCGCTGACCGGTCCTTAGTTTCAACCTTATCAAAACGCCACGCCGCGCGCCGGTTCGATTAACTTGAACCTTATCAAAACGTTCAAAAATTCCACTGTCAAGCCTCATTCCTTATCCCGGACGCCATACATGCCAGCTACTGGTAAGACAGTTGCAATACACACACAAATTCCACTCACACAAACAAACTTCCAGCCAATTGGAACACAGATAAGTATCTGACAATGATGTAGTAACTTGCATGCTAGTAGCTGGCATGTGTGGCGTCAGGGTATGGAAGAACGAAGTCATCAAGTTTGGCCGAGACTGTTCTTGTCCCAAAGGCTTCTGAACTAGTTCTCAATGACCTCAGAGGAGAAGACAATAAAAACCCAATTAAAGAGAAATAGAAAATTTAACCGTTAGTAAAGCTTTGGTTTCGATTTGTACAATGTCCGAGTCACCTGAAATTTCTAAAAAGCATTCCTCAAGCATTCCCGTCAGCAATGAATTTTTTGAAATAATTTTTTCTGTGATGGAATCTGTTTGGAGAGCAGACAAAACTAGACTAATAAGTTAAAGGTGAACTGATGGACTGTGTATTCAAAACAATTTTGGCACGCCAAGAGTTTTTTGAATTTATCCAACACCCAGATCAAAAACAAATGGTTTCGGCAGCAAAATCTTATCGAAAATATTATTTTGTTGAAATTTTTTTTACTTGCTATAGGGCAAGTATTGGTTTCGTGCAAAAAAAAATCGGTTTTAATCAACATAACATTACGATGATAGAGAAGCACAAAAAAATGGGTTTTCGCCATGGTTTTCGCCATACCGTCCGTCGGTCTGTCTGTGCGGTCGACGATTGTCGAGGCTTTTTTACTTGCGATTATAGGTACTATAAGGCAAGTTATGCATTCGTCGAAAAAAAAAGTTTTGAGATAACAATCAAACATGACATTACGATGATAGCGAAGACGAAAAAAGATGGTCTAAAAATTCTGTCCGTCTGTATGTCTGTCTGTCTGTCTGTATGTATAGAGACCTACAGCCCAAACGGGTGGGCCGAATTGCTTCAAACTTGGTATATAGACTTTTTTAGGTATTGTACAGAGGGGAAATTGAAATTTTTTTTTTTTAGCTCAAAAAATAACGGTACCTGCCATACAACCGTTATTTTAAAGCTTATTTTTCTCAAAAACGGCTCTAACGATTTTTATTTAAAAAAATCAGTGTTGCTTTTTAGGTACGACCAATCATGTGGATGAAAAAAAAGTTTCAAAAAATGGCTAAGAACGGTACTTTCCATAGGACCGTTTTTTTTGCTTTCGACTATCTCGAAAACGACTCAACCGATTCTTTTGAAATTTCACACACATATAGCTGTAGGTAGCTCAATTTGTATGGCATACCAATATTTTTTTTGTATTTTTAAAAGCATTTTTTTAAAAAAAATTTAAAAAATTAATATTTTGAAAACTGCTTTTTAAATTTTTTTCTAAAAATTTTAAATAAATGTATTTGCTGAATACCTATGAACTGGCACTTTTGAATTTTTTTTTTAAATTTTTTTCAAAAAGTTTTTCAAAAAAACTTTTTTCTCAAAAACCGCTCCACAGATTTTTCTAAATTTATTCTCATAAATTCAAATTTATCCAAGAAATAAAATGGCGTACTTTTTTTTCAGCGCAAATTAGTTTAAGTATTTATTTAAGAATTTTGAAAATTTTATTTTTATCAAAATCTCAAGCCCATAAACCACTGTCACTCATTAGAGCAAGTTCGTGCGACCCAGTCGTGCATTTTATTTGTTTCGTTTTAGCCCGACTCAAACTGGAGCCTTTCAAGTAATGGTTTTTTTCATTGTGGATTTGCTTGAAAACGGCTCTAACGATTTTGATTAAACTCAGAATTTTACTTGCCTAAGATATTTCTAACAAAACTACGTTGTTTGTTTTTGGCTTAAATGGTCGTAACGAAAATCGGGTTTAAACGGCTTTTTTCAAATGGCCATAAGTTCACAACGGCTTTTTTGAATTGACTCAATATTCGTTTGGCATTGTTCTTTATAGTGTTCTTTAAGATGGAATTGCAATTTTTTCAGTAAAGCATTTCTAAACGGTGGTTCCCATACAATGAGCCTTTCTGTTGTAGGCAACTTTTTTTGGTTTTTTCTAATTTGCTCAAAAATGGCTCTAACGATTTTGATTAAACTTCGTATGTTGTATGTTTTAAGTGTTTTTAAGAGAACTGCGTTTTTAGTTTTTGCCAAAAAAACTAATAACGGAGATCTGGTCTTAACGTTTTTTTTCAAATGGCAATAAGTTGTCAACGGTTGTATCGAATTCAATCAAACTTTGTTTGGTATAGTTCTTTACATTTCGAAGAGTTTTCAAAAAATTGCTAATGTTTCTTAGGTATTATTTCTGACTGCATTTTTGGGATAATGATGATGGTAAAGTGTATATTAACTTATGTGACTGAGTGTATATCATAACCTTACCATACAGTCGGAAATCAGGTCGAGAAGCACGAAGAAAAAGATTATTCATGTCAACATGAAGAAGCAGATACGCGAATAATGTATCAAAAGCAACTCCCACTTCCAAAATATTGGTCAAAGCGAATGACACCGATGTCTTTTTACTGGCCAATATCCATAAAGTTCCGGAGGCTAAAATTTTGCTGTCGGGTTTTCAAAGAAAAGCAATATGAAAGATCTTGATTGCATTAACTGTACTGAGCTGGCAATGAAATTGGGTCTTACTTTATGCCTGAGTTTGCCTGCTTTCCAAGCATTTACGGGCTGTGATTACACAGTTGCGTTTTGCAACAAAGGTAAAGTCAAGCGTTTTAAAATATTTTCTAGACGAGCGGATTTCCAAGAAATATTCGCATCATTGACAGACCCAGTAGATCTTTTAACCGAAGAGAAAATTGAACGATCATGAATTGTTAAAGCGTCAATGACGCTAGATATCAACAGTTCCAAAAAACATATGGGACGATCAAAGAAAAGCAGCAATTCATAAAGAAGATCAAAGGAATGGACTCCAATCTGATGCCTCCTTGCTGGGTCTCACTCAAAGAGAAAATTTCGCGCACAATATTTATGCTACTGATGTATGCTGCATCAAACTAAGTCCTGAAGATTGCGGTTGGTTTTTGAATGGCTATTTGAAGCCAACGTGGTTCGAAGGGTACCCAACACCCTTACAAGTTGAGGATATTCTAAGCGAATCAAAAAAAAATAAAGTGCACGACTGGGTCGTACGGACTTGCTCTAATGTGTTAAAATGGTCTTGGGGTGCTTGAGATTTTGGGAAAAAAGCGTTGAAAAAATCATATGAAATTTTATAAATCGCTTAAAAATCAATACCTAAAACGTTTTTTGGAGAAAATGGAGTAAACCATCAGGTTTCTTTTACGTTTTTGAATTTTTACGAAAATTGTTTTCAAAATCGTTCGACCAGTTTTTTCAAAAAACAGTTTCCTTTGAAAAACTTTTCGAAAATATATTCCAAATTTTGTTTGAGTATGCCAACTTCTAGCACTTTGTAGTTTTTATCAGAAAAATAAAATTTAAAAAATGTAGATTAAACCGTTTTTGGAAAAAACAAAAATTAAAAAAAAAGTTTTAAACTTTTTTAAAAAAATCAAAATTTTTTTTTTTAAATTTAATAATTTAAATTATTTCTTTTATAAAAGGGCTTCTACATTAAAAATTTCATCGAAATCCGTCAAGTGGCTTACGAGAAAATCGGATTTCAAAAAACCGGTCCTATGGGAGGTACCGTTATAAGACTTTTCCTGAAAAATCTATTTCAACCAAAACATTAAGTTTGCACAGAAAACATAATTCAGAAAGTTTTATCAAAATCGTAGGAGCCGTTTTTGAGAAAAATTAATTTTTCACAAAAAATCGTATTGCAGGTACCGTTAGTTTTGGAGCTAGAATGCTAATTCCAAAAACCCCTCTGTATGACGTCATAATAATACTATCTACCAAGTTTGAAGCAAATCGGTTCAGCCGTTTAGGCTGCAGGTGCCGATACAGACAGACGGACAGACAGACAGACAGACAGAATTGTCGGACCCACTTTTTTCGACTGTCAAAATTTTTTTTTTTTTTTTTTTACGAATGCATAACTTGCCTTATAGTACCTATAATCGCAAGTAAAAAAACGATGAATTAGAATTAGATTTTGATATACTCGTAGGCACTTCTGACGAGTCAGAATCAGAATAATATTCTTATAAAAATTGTATTGAAGTGTAAAAAATGTTAAAAAATGTATCATTATATAATATTTAAGTTTACTTTTTCCAGTTTTAAAGATAGACTTGTCTCATAGGTTTGTGTTTCTCTGAATTTTCTCCGGCAGATATTTGCATACGGTAGTTTGTCAGAGAGCATTAAAGATAAAGCAAAATAAACAAAAAATGTTTGTGAATATGTCGTCTAAACTGTAAGTTGAATTTAACATTCATTTATCTTAGTTATGTTTATAGGTACATATATGTTTTGTTTATAAAAAAAGACACATCAAAAGCAATACAAACGGCTGGTTGAAATGGTGAAGGCCAAGCCAGACATTGCCAGGAACTTCACCAGCCGATCGGTGGTGTATTTCTTAATGATTTTCTTTTTTCTTTACTTCTTTCTCTTCATACCTTTCTGCGTCTAAAAATAGCACTGCGCTGTCCATATTTTTTTTTAACTTTAAATGAGATTGATTTTAATGAGCTGTGAAATAACACAAACTTTCACTTTGAAAAAGATTTGTCATTTCAGTCTTATGATTTATGCCAATTATACTTTGCGATGGTACACGTTTTCATTTTCGTTCCGATTCGGATACCATTAACAAGAAAATCCCAAAAATCGGAACAACTCTACGATCAGAGGATTCTCCGAACGGATAAGATGATAGGGAGGATTAAGCGATAACTGATCGCGCGAGAATTCAAATAATAATTCCATAATTTCTTGAGAACTGAAGCTCAAATTAAGAGGGAAAGTTTTCAGAGAGACACAATAAATTGGGGAGATTTATGGGAAGTCCGCATAACTATGTATTAGGCTAAGATTACACATGTAAGTCTTACTTACGAAAGTTACTCACGTAAGCAACATCTGAAAACATTACTAATGTAAACAGCTCTGTATATTCCATTTAAAGTTAATTTTATCAATTTACGTAAGATGTAAATTGAAAGAGAAAATTACAAGTTTAAACGCGTTTTTTGACACTTACGGAAATCTCACGGCTTACATACCCAGCAGTGATAAGTTTACAATTTATGGGAAGCATTTCTTACTGTAGGTTCATCTATAGTGTAAGCATAACTGAAAGTTACTTTTGTAAGACTAACGTAACTGGTAAGTTAAATAATTTATATGTGTAATTTTACACATGAAACTTAGATTTCCCATCACCAGCATCCAATGCATTGAAAGTTCTGGGAGAATCTGTGAAAGTACTATGAGTATGAAGTAATTACTGAAGTTGCTATCAGTGGTACTGTATTATATTAATTTATTAGAAACGAAATTTTGAGGCACTAGGGGGCAACACAGTATATAGCCAACTAAAGATTTTATATACAATACACACGGATCCCAATCATCCATTTCCTAATCCAATTTTCTTCCTAACCGCTTTATGTTTACTTATATCCTTACATGCATAACAGATTGTGCGTGTGAAAGCAATTTATTCTGATTGCCTTTAATTGGCCCTACGTCCTAGCTCCCAAATCAACTAACTCTCACGAGGCAAAATGAACTAACTCCTACCAAATTTTTTAGTGGGATTTAGTTCATAATATTAGGAGAAAATTCAGTTGGGACATAGTTCATTACGAACTTATTCCCAATGAACTAGGCCCAACCCATCAACCAGTGGGAGTTAAGCTACCATTAGACGGTCCTTGTAATGGTCCTTGCAAGGACAGTCTGACGTCATTATGACGTATTTATCTGTCCTAAAATCGACATGTCGTGTAATGGACATTGTAAAATGCTGTCCTTGCAAGGACAACCACAATGTCCACCACAATGTCACAATGCCATGTGTCCTTGCAAAGACAAATTACAAGGACCGTGTAATGGTCCTTCCATTGTTGATGGGACACAAGGACAGATTTTTTTGACATCTTGTCCTTGCAAAGACCATGTCCCAACAATGCAACAGCACGAATTTCTGCCGGGACATTGTTGCTTGGAATGTCCACTTTTCAGGGTGGTTTTGTTGTTGTTAAATTATTTTGCGCAGGTTGTCAAAATCTGATCTGTCACTTTGGCAGCTCATTATTAAAAATGGCTGAATTGAGAGACATAATTGTGGTATAAATCAACAAGGATGTACTTAAAAATAATTTGTTGGATTTTTTTTAATAAAATACCAGCAACCTGGAAGCCAAACAACAAAATAAAGAAGAACAATTTAAGCGTAGGTATATCAATACAATATTTTCTGTTAATTTTGTATTTGATATTTTCTTTTGATAGTTTTTGTTTTAGAATTATTTTGATTTATATCAAATTTGCGGTTCCATGACAAGCACAGACACCATCTACGACTATTTGTTAGAAGATAAAACTGTCCATGACTCCGTTTTTGAGTTTCTCCAGTTCAATCGCACATCAAACACCTTATCTATCCCCTTAATACCGTTCTTGACGAATCGCTGGGATGTGCATTTTGGTTTGCATCACGAGGCGAGGGTTATTGTAATGGAACATCCTACAAATCGACTGCTAGGGTAAGCCATAAAACATGACTTATTAAAGTCGTACTTTAAAAAAAAAAATGTTTTTAGGTTGTTTTAATAGGCAGCGGAGCAGATGAACTATTCGGAGGTTACACCAGACACAGAAATACATTTACCCGATGTATTGGTTCGCTTGAGGAAAAGCTTTTGTGTGTTTCCAAGGAATTGGATATGGACTGGCAGCGTCTTCCATCAAGAAATTTAGGCAGAGACGATAGAGTAATAGCCGACAATGCTAAGACTTCTCGTGCACCCTTCATTCAAGAGGATGTAACGAATTTCGTTCAAAGTTTAAAACCTGAACAGCGATGCTGTTTTTTACTCGAACAAGGTATAGGTGATAGGTGATATAGGTGGACTTCGGTTAAGCTGAAAAAACGAGCAATACAATTCGGTTCAAGGATTGCAAATAAAAATCAAAATGCTAAAGATTTGTCTATAATATTATTTGAAATCGAAAATTAATTAATACAATATAAAAAATGCATTATGAAAGCAATGCCATACAAATTTTAGCTAGAATATGAGAAATTTTAAGTTAATAACATGTTTTTTTTTTACACAACTATCCTAGAAAATATTTAATATTAAAATGAGAATTCAATTATACTTCTACGTTATGTGGCTTGTTATTTCTTCGGATGCATTAAAAATTTCCGCAGAGAAAATATCAAAATCAAAGTCGGAAAGATGAGTTTGTGTGCCAAGTTCCATATTTGCGCAAAGTTCTAGGTCCTCGCAGTAATCATCATCAATGTAAAAGCTCGCAATTCTCGAACCAGTTTTGCACCGAAGCCTTCGGTTTCCCGCCGTAACAACCATTTCTTGGACCACACAGAACGAACTCTTGGTGGTGTTGGCCCTTGGTTGTTGTCGTCGTCGTCGCTGCTTTCCAATATATATGATGCGAGAATCGCCATCTCCAACTTTTGTTTATGGTTCGACATACCTACCTGTTATATATATATTATAAATATATTATTATATTATTTTTGAAATTATTTAATCGAAAAACTTCACATACCTCTCGTAAATATTTTCTGGAGAAAAAAAAAAGACAATTACGATAGTCAAAATGTCTCTGAAACGTCAAATTTACTTTTTACAAGGACCAATTTATAAATGTCGTGTAATGGTCACGGCAAAATATTGCATTCTTCGGCGCGGTTTCATTCACCACCAACTGTCAAAATTGTCATGTCGTGTAATGGACATTGTTATGCTTGTCCTTGCAAGGACACCGAAATGCAAAAGTAACAATGTCCACTTTGGTGGACATTGTACTTTGGGACAAGAATGCCAAATTTGTTTCATTCGTGTAATGGACATTCTTACTAGCAAGGACACGGTGAAGAATGTCCATTTACTGACAGAACAAGGACACATTTTCTGTGACGTCAGACTGTCCTTGCAAGGACCATTTACAAGGACCGTCTAATGGTAGCTTTAGTTCATATTGTGCACAAAGAAGAAGTGGCGCTGTTTTCGTGCTGAATGTTTGTAGGCAAAATAGGATAAACCTGTAAGAAATTTAATTTTTAAAAAAGAATTGAAACTTAAGTAACCTAACAGAGTGACGAATAAAATAAAATTCGTGCAGTGTTTGGAAAATTATTTTGGTAAAAAATCGCATACCAAACAATTTAAAGGGAACAAAAATTATATGAAAAAAAATGAGCAAGGGCGCTTGACGCGTGGCGCAGGGGGGCCCGGTCACGCCGCACCCACGCCCACGCCGCACCCACGCCCACGCCGCACCCGCGCCCACACGGCCGGCCCTGCGCCACGCGTCAAGCGCCCTTGCTCATTTTTTTTCATATAATTTTTGTTCTCTTTAAATTGTTTGGTATGCGATTTTTTACCAAAATAATTTTCCAAACACTGCACGAATTTTATTGTATTCGTCACTCTGTTAGGTTACTTAAGTTTCAATTTTTTACTTTGTTAAAAATTCCATTAAAAATTTTATACTTTTTTCATTCCAAAGCATTAATTTTTGTTTTATTTTCTAACGATTGGGAGTTAGTTCATTTGGGAAAAACCAACAATACTCAACTCTTGGGATTTAATTCATATTTATGGGACTAAGTTCATTTTACATTTGGGACATAGTTCCTTAAAAATATGGGAGTTAGTTCACATGAACCAAGTCCCATATTCGGTGGGAATTGGTTCATTGGGAGTTAGTCGATTTGGGAGCTAGGACGTAGGGCCCCTTTAATTTTCTAATTTCAACAATTGATCCTATAAGTACACACACTGTTTTGTGCTTGCTAGATCACTGTATCTGCTGTGCTGCGTTCTTTTTTCATGGTTGTTGTCAAAAATTAGTGTTGAGGGCACCGACATACAAAATACAATTGAAAATGTATGCAGTAATTCATCATTTATGTGAGATTTGTGTCCCTTTTACTTTACTCATGTAGTTAAGTATATCTGTTTTGTATGTACCAGGCCTTTTTGATGTCGACACTTGGGCGCCCTGTTGCGCCCTCAACACGCACTGAAGCGCCTTAAGTGAAACTTTATTCCCCCAATGTTTTTGGACTGTGTTTGATGTGAACTCGGGGATCGCACTGAATGCACTCTCACTGGGGTATAAGAAATCAGAGCTGTCAAAATTTAAATCAGCTGTTGGCAGAAGATCAATTTCGGAGAAGAAATAAGTGTAGGTATCTTAAAAGTTTGGTGTACTATACCTGGTAAATATTAAGTAGTGTGTAGATTATTTTGTAATTTATTTATTTCTACCAAATTCCCATCGTCACTCACATCTGAATCACAGAAAATAAAATCATCTTTAGATCTATCCCTGCAGTAGCTTGAACCTTCTTGTTGTTTTCGTTCGTCATTTAATAAACTTTTATTTATTTGCCACTGCTTATAAAAACTTAATTGATTGAATGCAATTTTGAATATTTTGCACTGGACTGTTCGATGTTAAATCAAAACACGAGCAACTATGCAGTTTTTTGACAGTTGAATGAAATGCACTGACATTCTCCAGTGCGCACTGAGTCAGGGAACATCAAACAAACCTTATGTCATTCGGGAAATTTAGGCTGTGTGTCAACTGCGTTAAAATGCTGGCTAAAGTTGATCCCCTGGCTAAATTTTGACGTTAAGATCGAAATGGACACAATTTTAGCTTTTTGCTGTGTGAATTGGGTTAAAAAGGATATATTTCATCCACATTTTGTCTTTATTTCCCACTTGAACATCGAAATTTTCCCAAAAAAAAACATTGAGTCTTGATGAAGTATATTAGGTTTTTATACAAAAGACAGCTTGAAAAAATACCAAAATAAAAATTAACTCATACCTATTAGTTATATTCTTACATATTTTTATTTGGTTTTTCTCCAACAATTTTATTTTATAAAACAACGATCCCAAATCTCTGTAAAATATTTCCAATCGCAGATAATTTATTTACTAGTCTGTGATAACTAGTTTTTACAAAAGTGATTTGAGAAAAATAATAATTTCAAAACAAACAATTAATTATTCGGTTTGCAAAATGAACAATAATTTGAGGAAGTATCTTATAATATTTTTTTTAATTCTTTTAAAATATCAACGTTTTATCAGAAGTCATTCGATTAAATGGAAAAGGAGACATCGTGAGGTAGGAGTAAGCGAAAGTAAAGAAAGACTGTTCATATTTATCTCCATCTCTCTTACACCTCCATAAGAAAGGAAGACGTCAAAATTTAACCCACTGGCTAAAATTTAACCTGCTCTGGCAGCAGGCTAAATAATATCCCAATTTAACCTGTCAAAATTTAGTCATGGGATCAAATTTAGCCAGCATTTTAACGCAATTGACACTTAGCCTAAAAATAAAGGAACGATTAAAGCCGAAAACAGATGTGTAGAGGGTCTGCACGCAGCGCTGCATGCAGAGCCGAACCTAAAACAGATGTGCATACTTTTGAAATTGTAAAATGCCTAGTTCTGTAAAATCGAAGGGAGAATGTAGTGTCTGTCTGCACACAAATTTAAAAGATTTTTTGCTTTACTCGTGTGGTTGGCTAGTCCTCTTTCAAAATACACGGGAGAGCGTTTATAAACACTTAAATAAAATGTAATTCACATGATTTTAAGCTTTTATACTACGTTTTCATTGGGGCTGAAATAAGGTAATTTGGAAATTTGCTAACAAAGTGTTGGTTGAACACCAAGCTATCTTTTTTCTCTTTCTTTTTTACAACCTTTTCATTCTTTTTTCTTGTTCTGTTATGTTTACGACTGCCGTTGCCTGGATTTTATTTAAAAAAAGTTATTTTGTTTTGTTTACTTTTGCCGTTACCTTGGATTTTGTTTCCAAATTGACATTTTAGAAAATATCTGTTCAATTGTTTTCAATAAGTTATATGTATAATCATTTATGCACTACCTACAGAAGCAATTTAAGCATTTAATTTTAACATTATAGTTTTTATATAATAGAAATTATCAAATCATTAATTTGTACGTGCTTTAAGCAACACTGTTTTTCTATTAAGATTATATTATGTAAAGTTTTCTAGCTTGAGCCAAAAGATTGTATTTATAATCTATAGTATTCCCAATAAGAGGAACGTTTGGTGCGCCATATATGGAAGAAGTTCACAAACACTTGATTGGTGAGTTAGGAGTGGTTTTTGTCTAGATTGCTATCTGAAACAAAAACAACAATAGAAGACATTTGATGTAAACTAGATAAGACAACTAGTGCCGCCATTAACGAAGTTCAGAACTAAAATACATGTTCCATGAAATTACTATAAAAATGTATATACAATGGCCAAACTCAACTTCTCAGTTCAAAAAATTCAATTGTGTCGACTCTAGCAAAGCTTGTTTATTGTGTGCGAATAAACCCCGCACACATTGTATTTACATTTTTATAGTAATTTCATGGAACATTTTATTTTAGTTCTGAACGTCGTCAATAGCGGCGCTAGTTGTATTATCTACTTTACATCAAATGTTTTCTATTGTTGTTTTTGCTTTCCATGGCAGTTTAGACAAAAAATACTAAAATTACTCCACAATCAAAGCTTGTGAACGTCGTCCATAGATGCCGCACAAAACGTTCCGCTTCTTGGGAATACTATAGATTTTAAATACAATGCCGCACATCTGTTTTCGGCAAAACTGTCAAAATAAGTAATTATTTTAATTTTTTTCGTTTGTTGTTGTGGCTGCAATGAAAATAGGCAGCCTTTTTAGGAATAGAGACATCGTGCAGCGCAAGGCTGCGTGCATACCCTGCAAAGTGACAGCTCCCATAAGAACCTGTGTAATTTATTTTCTCTGCGTGGGAAAAGGCCGCACATCTGTTTTGACCATTAAGCTAACTATTGTTTGCCGTTGAACGCACTACTTGTACAAGGAAGAACGAATGAACAATGAAGTATGGCGCCCGGCTCGTTTGGTTGCACCGCGATCGTTTTGCGTTTGAAAATTTTATATATCATGTGTAAATTTCAACTACGCAGTTTTAATATTATAAATATTTGTGATATCATATAAAAAAGGTTTACTCAAAGTATGGATCTTCCCATTTTCCAGAGAAGTTTGAATGCGAAATATATTATATAGATCTAATTTATTTGCTCGTGTTTGTTCGTGATTGTGAGTTGTGCGTCGTCCGTCGCGTCGGTTGTCCCGTTGCTGTTACTGTCGGTTAAGAAGAATTAAATTAATTTTAATTTGAAGAAAAAATATGCAATTAAAAGTCATCTGCTTCAAAATATATTCGAAAAGCTTCTTGCTTAAATTTAGACCCAGGTTGAAGGGCGATTATTTGGTCGCAATCGACCATCGGTTTGCTGGTTTCAGTTAAATGTCGTTTGTTTTCAAAAAAATTAATTCATTCAAAATTAGTATATGCCCCCTCGCCGAAACCCTAGTTTATTTTATTATTTATTTATTTTAGTTTTAAAATTCTTTTCTGTAAAAAGGTGTTTCAAGTATTTTTTCCAAAAATGCAAGTTAGTGTTTTTATGGTTGTAAAATTAAATTTCCCTTGTTTCTGTAAAATTACTTGTATGTCTGTTTATTTTTCCTCAGTGTTATGCTAAAATCTTTCAGTGAAAAACTAACGCTCGTTGCATGTTTTGAGTTATCCATGAAGTAATGAAGCAGCAAATTGAAGTTCTTGGGTAAGTCTTTATTATACAAATCAATTTTTACTGAAATATTTATTTTTGAATTGCATGTCCCTTTAGCATATTCCGCTATGGCCGATAGTATATTTTGTCATTTCCAAATGGGCATAAATGTGGGTACCAAGGCGCATTCCAAATTGCACAATTCCTTACAGATATCTTTGCTACCTACCTATGTATATAAACTTTGGTATTACCATGAGAAATTAGCATGCCCATCAAGGTAGATTTAAATTGCTATGTTAACAGAATTTTTCTATGTCACTAACCTTAACAGTAGTAAAAAAAACATAAAACTACACAAAAACAACCTAGTGTAGTGAAATATCATACTTTTTCTCTTCTTTTATGAAAGATGCTGTTGACAGCAACACTTTAAATCCTCTTGGAGCATTGGGCGGGAACCAGATCCTTCTTTCTCTATATATTCTTCACACGATACCGTAACTATATGACCACGACTCCAAATTCTTGGGCTCTGCTTCCTTCATAATAGGTGACCTCCAGGCTTCCTTTATTCTTTCAACTTTCCTTGCACTTGCACAATCAAAATAATCATTTTTGTGTAATGTGCAAACGTGTATGTTGACTAACTTCACCATCTACCTGTGAGATGATCGACGCGAAAGTATAGGTAATAATTATATTTATATGAAATCGAGAGAGTTCAGCACAGTCTTACTATTAGAGTTGATTTGCTGGGTAGATATAACGTTTTATAAGCCTGAATATGAATAGCTATTAATTGCGTCTGGAACACGATCAAATTAATATCTCCCCACTCCTTCATTTAGAATTACAATAAGTTGAGTTTTCTAACATCATATCTACATCGACTATCCCAGTTGTTTTGAGATGCCTTCCTTAAACGGCTATCCCATAAACAATCACTGAAAGTTCCCAAGGAGCGCGAATTGAACACCACTCACAGACCCTATTGCAGATGAAGAATATGCTTATTTCACTTGTTCTCGAGTAGAAGAACGAACTCTAAGAGAAGAATTCTTACCTTTCCCTTTACATGGCATTGCAAAGCTGCCTATGCTTCATGGTTTTCATCTACATTGTAAAATAACACAGAGTTGCGTCAATTATTCTTCCAAACATGATTCTCAAAAAAATATAGAAAGCAAAAACGAGCAAACAAATTTACACATTCCAATACTTATTCGTTTTTATTCGTATTTTTCAAGCGAGTTATAATTCGTTATAGCATTAATTTATATCTTTATCTCGTTCTTTATTTCAACTTTTAACTACTATCACTACAAACTTCCACATGAGCCAAATAACTGATAACTGAAGAGGAATCGAGTTTTGAGGAAAAAACGGCTTTAAGCACCTTTGGCTGCTGATACTTGGTCTTCATCCAGTCTTTTGATACGATGAACTGCAACACAGTTTCTAAACATTGCAACCTCTTCGGCACATCTGAGTGTCTCACCAGGATAGGCACGATAACAAGCAATAAGTTGAGCTTTTAAGTCCTGGCATGGTGGTAATTGATGGGTTCCTGAAGCATTCATAAAACGCTTTCGCACATCCTCAACAGCTGCTGAATATTCCTTCTCCATGACAGCATTGGTTTTGTTAAGAGTCTGTTCTAGCTGAGACATGCGAGTCCTCCAGATTTGGTCATTCTCACGGAGTTCGATTTCTTTTTGGCGGCGCATTTCCATGGCAGTTATAACTGGTTCGCCAGCAAGACGTGGATAAGGTGACATAGATGCTGCTGATGGTTGTGGTGGTAAAGTTGGATTTGAATAGATGGATGTTTTCGGAAGTGCTGCGGCAGCAACTGCTGGCTTTTGTACTAAGGGTGGTGTTATTGGTGCAGATTGCTTGGATTCAGTTACTGGAACAGCACGAGTACTAGTTTCAGGGGTTTTAGCCTCCCGTTTCTCTTGTTGTTTTACTAAAAATAAATGAAAATAAGAAAAAAGATCAGTACAAAACATTTTCATTGTAGGACCAAAGTCCTCGTTGATAGCCTCTTAAGAAACTTATTTTTGAAAGACTCAGGTAGGTATAAAATGCTTTCTCAAAGTCTTTCGCTAATCTATACGCTAGCTTAATTTCCTTTACCTATTAGCTCAACCATTTATAATCAAAGTCTGTATTATTTTCCGTATTATTTTTATTATAATTTCCTACTAATTATATTATATACTAAGAAGTATATATTTTTTTGCATCTTACTTTTTACCGCTACCATTTATTTTATTGACATAACCATAACATTGTTAGGGGTTTATTTAAAACAACACAAAATATCAAAAATTACAAATAAAATGCAAAATAAACAAAATGTTGCATAACAATAAAAATCCGATAGTTAGTTTTCTTATGCAAATAAAGTGATTAATTTTGTTAGCGTTTTGCCATCGATATCGTCAGAGACTACGGCGACGGCGGTGGCGGCAGCTCGGCTCCTGCTAAACATGCACAACACCACCTTTTTCGTCTTACCTTTGCTTATTCCCAACTTTAGTCGTTGCACAACTTCGTCGGATACATCAATTACACCCGATGGCGTTGGATTGTCCATGGTAACACTACGAGTTTCAGACGAAGATTGATTCGCACCCATTTGTTATTTATTTGCTTGTTTGAACTAAATACAAAAGCGTGTTACGCGCAGCACGTCAGCGAGCCGGGAAAATGAATTTCGATTTTATTCGTTAGCAAGAAATAAATTGGGTATATAATTTTTACAACTGAAAACTGACACAGGAAACGCCAGCTGACTAGAGACTTGTTTGACGTTTCTTTTATTAGGCGTGTTCATATTTCATAAATTTCAAAAAGCTAGGGACTTTACTGCAGAAACACAATGTGGCCTCAGTCGGAGCCGCAGACGCCAGACTTGACAAACAAAAATTATGAAGAGACTTGCTATGCTTTGCCACAAATTTTATTCATGACCATGAAATTTTGGTGTGTTGCACTTCATTTTTTTTATCTTCAAACATGGAAGTCACAAATCAATGTATGTATATATAATTTGATTGAGACTTCATTTTAGGTAGTACTACGGACCAATAAGATACAGACCGCCAACTCACTGTATGGTATCTCTCTTTGCCTACAAACTGAAAATCAGCTGATGTGCAATTCATACTGAGAGTGGGACTCTCTCACGAGCTTTTTAAACGGGAACAATAAACACACCACACAAATAAATGGCACACATGCATGCAAGAGGAATAGGTACGAGTTTGTGCAGTCTGTGCATATATCTTTGTCACTTTGAAGTGTCAAAAAGCTACGATTTGTTACTATGTATTTCCAACTAACCTCCATGATATGAGTTGAGATTGTTGATTTGTCAATTTGGACGTTTTGTAATAAACAATTCAAAGTTTTTATTAAAAATCAAACCAAAATATTACGAATTCTCTGTTGAGCAGAAAGAACGTCTTTATTTTCTTTGAGTTTTAGGCTTGTTCAGCCAGCTGTCATTCTATATAATGGTGAGATGACACGGAACGACACAGCATACAGTGCAACTCCAATAAATCTGCATTTACCAAATAAAATCACAATAGCTTTATAAAATAAAATCTGAAGATTGCAGCGGTGCCTAGTACAAACTGATCCTAACAGTAGTTTCTTCATAATCATATTACTATAGTTTGTATAGCAAAGGAGCAGGCATACGGCGTGAAGATATACGTAATATTATCCTCACAGATAGATCGGAATGCTAGCTCGGGGGATAATATAATGAATATTGACTTGTCATGGGAACCACGAAATATTTTTTCGTGTCTGTGATTACGTGTACATCTCTGTCTGTGCATTTTTTGAGGGCAGCCATCCCTGCGTATGCCATTTATTTTTTTGGTGTGTTTGCTAAATGGGTTTAAAAACAAGGGAGAGCTCCACTCTCAAAATAAATGACATATCAGCTGATTTTCAGCTTGTAGGCAAAAAGAGAGGCCATACAGTGAGTTGGCGGTCTGTATCTTATTGGTCCGTGCTGCAAACACTTTTGACATGGAACAATTATGGTTATTTTTATTGTTAATCCTAGATTTTAATTTCAGATGTTTGATTTTGCTTGCACAATGGAAAAACAAAAACGAGATTGATTTTTGTTTGTAATGGCGATTTTTATTGGTCACGTTAGATCAATATTTGGTGATCTAAGATCAATGTTTTTTGATCAGACAGCTAAATTTTAATTTCCTTTGGTCAACAAATCAATCTTTTTTCGATCTTTTCCTTTCGAGATTTAATACATACCACAATACTTTTTGGCATTTCTCGAACAGCAGAATTTTTTAGCATTGCGAGAATTCAATTCTCTTGTGACATTGTCATTTTGACACACACACAATTACAAAAAAAAAATCAATCTCGTTTAAAAATCAAACATCCAACATTAAAATCTAGCGGATTACCAATAAAAATCACCATAATTGTGTGTATGTCAAAATCACAATGTCACAAAAGAATTGAATTATCGCAATGCTTAAAACAAAACTTCAAAGTCTGCTGTTCGAGAAATATCAAAAAGTATTGTGGAAATGAGATCTAATACTACGTTTTCATTAGGGCAAAAAATGTGATTTCGTTGAAAATTTCCAAATTTGAGTCCACTTTCCATACAAAATAATATTAAAATTTTGTTTGATTTGGACGAAATCAAGGTTGCAAATTATGTGAAAACAAATCAAACGCAACTAAATTGAAAATAATTGAATAGAATATTTTCTAAAATGTCAATTTGAAACAAAATCCAAGGCAACGGAAAAAGTAAAGAAACCAACATGCAAAGCAACGGCAGAAGTAAACAAATCAAAACAAGAACAAAAAATGAAAAGGTTGTACAAAAGAACAAGAAAGAAGATAGTCTGTTGTCAAATCAAATGTGCAAACCTAGATGAAAACACTTTTTTAGCAAATTTCCAAATATCCTAATTTCGGCTCTAATGAAAACGTAGTGTAAGATCGAAAAAAAAAATTGGTTTGTTGACCAAAGGAAATTAAAATTTAGCTGTCGGATAAAAAACCATTGATCTTAGATCAAAAACTATTGATCTAACGTGACCAATAAAAATCGCCATTATTGTCTTGGCCTCTGCATTGTCCCATGTGCACACCTTTTTAAAAACGATATTATTTACTACAAGAAACGAAATGAAATGTCAAAACAAACAAAACTTTTTGTTGTTGTTTCACACTGATAATGAATGAAATACAAAAGAGGCCATGAAAATTTAGTCTAGCGGGAGTTGGGAGATGGAACGTAGGAAAGATTATCCTCTTTATAGTATATTCTCTTTGGTGCCTGCCAACATACGTCTTTCTAATTCTATCTTTCAATAACAAAACCC
Organism: Platycheirus albimanus; assembly: GCA_916050605.2. Lineage (NCBI taxonomy): Eukaryota > Metazoa > Arthropoda > Insecta > Diptera > Syrphidae > Platycheirus > Platycheirus albimanus. Next base: position 8,232,348 of record OU696699.1, on the reverse strand, counting down.
GGTTGGAAGTATTTGCAAAAATGTTTTTACTGAAATATTTGTGTGCTCTTAATTTCGTTGATTATTAAAGAATTTAGTTTAAAATGTACTTGGCCTGAAACTCGTGTTTGTCTATTTGCATTTGTAACGAAGTTTTTTTGTTTTCTTACCAAAGTGCGCTCTCAGATGCGTTTGTTCTTCTTATAAGTTTAGCACTTTCGCAGGAACTTTGTTGAGATTTTTAAAGTAATTTAATTTTGGAGGGTATGATAATACACAAGCCCAAGCTAGCCTTTTCTTTATGTCTTATACCTTATTTCCAGAAAAATGGATACACCCCCACCACCGACTAAACCACCACGAGGAGTAAAATACGGAAAAGAAGAAGCGGGCTGTGGTTTCCTTGTAAACGTTATCAAATCGCTAGGCTTTAGCGAAACAAATGAAGAGCGACAAAAAGAAAAACATCGTATTGAGAATGAGTTCAAGAAATCAGATCAACGTCTCAATGAGCTCGTATCGAAACATGACACAAATATGACCAGAGTACTGCCTCTATTCAGCCAGTTATCAACTGACATAACTGCCAGTCGGGAGAAGGTCCACTCCGCCAAGGAAAAACTAATAGCATGTAAACAGCTTCTGCAATGTCGTCGCGATGAGCTTAAAAAGCTCTGGACCGACGCTGTCCAACATAAATTTGTGCTGGAAATGTTGAACCAAATAACTGAACTTCATAAAGTACCTCACAAAGCTGCAGTATATTCCACAAAGAAACAGTATCTTCATGCTGCTAAGGTACTTTGCGATGCCTCCAAGGTTTGTGACGGACCATTAAGGGATGTCGAAGGTTTGTCTGATTTTCGTAACGACTTGCAAACACGAAAAAATCATCTCTATCAAAAGCTGCACGAAGAAATTATCCACCAATTATACAAGCATTCACCGCGCGAAGTGCTATTAAATTTTCAAAGACTCAATGCGGAGCAGAACAGCGCATCGAATTTTACTAGGAATTTTACTCGTCGTTCCACTGATCGAATGGAAGCCAATGCCCGTGTTCAAAAGGCTCTTGTGGATATGGCTCAAGGCTTTGACTTTGAGAAGTCTGAAACTATAGAAGATACGGATTTAATAGATGCCGATTTGAGTGTGATTTATTATATTTCAATAGCAGTCGAATGTTTTGGGATGTTGGATCGAGTTTCGGATTCTATTGAAAAAATACGTGTTCAAATCCAATCGCACCTTCTAGACGTTGTACGAAACACAACTAATCAAATGATTGACTTGAATTTAAAACGAACCGATCGCCATACGCTACTAGCTTTACTGGGAGTGCTTTTCAAGCAATTTAAATCTATTGCCAGGATGCACACGTTGCTCTTGAAAAACTATCTAAGTGTCATAAGCAAATACTCGGTTGTGGCTACTCCTTACGATTTGAGTGAGTTTTGGGCTCAAGCGCAATCTGTGTTGCAGTTACTGCTAACAGATTACTTAGACATTCAAAATGAACCTACTGAGAAAGATTCACAAGTAAATTTTAACGAACCATCAGTTAATGTCAATTCATATTTTATTAGAAGAAAATTCCAAAGCAATAAACGAACTCTTTTCAAATTCGATAAATCATCTGACATTGTTCAAAATGAATCAAATCAACAGTCTGGTTCGTTTAAAGAACACAGGAGGAATAATCCATCGAACGTTGAAAACTTAGGAATAATGTTCGGTGGAGCTAGAGCAGAAAGGCATGAAAAAGTCGGCTTATGCGAAGTAGACCAAGCTGTAATAACCAAAATTTACCTTCCACTAATGGGTTATATTCAAGAAATTGAAGTGTTTATGAAATGCAAATCAGGAGAACCTTGCAGCCTGCACGAATTTATTGACAATTATGTCAAAGAAACATTCCTCGGAAAAGGCCATTTTAAAAATTTACACTTAACTATTGAATCACTTTCAAAAAATCAAGACGCTTGGCGTGCAATTGTTATGCCCGAAAATGTTAAATCACTAAATATTCCTCGTCCCCTTCTTCAATCTACTGTTATTGTGGAAAGAAAACTATCAGAAACTAAAAGCCTTATCCAAGATTTGCCATGTTTTTCCGAAGACCTCTTGAAAATGGTGTGTTCGTTATTGAAAACGTACCGAGAAACCTGCCAAGCTGCCTACCGTAGTATAGTGCAACCAGATTCTGAAGATAAGCGAATCTACAGTGTCACTTGGTTAAAAGACGAAGATATAAGTCGGTTTTTGAAAACTCTTCCGAATTGGACAGACCTGAAGACTTCAAAACATCATGCAAAGCAGCAACACAGTATGAACCTTCATAGAGGACAATTTGAACCATCAGAGGAGGAAAGTCCTGTACAAGTACAAGAACGTAATGTACGAGAGGCTGAAATGCTTACCAGCAACCTGAGAGAAAGTGGAATTACACAACAAGAAATTCTCTCTGACATTAGTGTTCTCAAAGAGCTCGCGATTATGCAAGAAAGTATGGAATGGTTTGCGTTTCGGGTATCTGAATTTGCAAACGAACTAAGACGTCCTATTATCAGTGGACATAATTTAACAAAGTTTTCATCCATAGCTATCAAAGATGGCACTATCAAAGTGCTCACTAATTTAGCGATGGAGTTTGATGAACTAGCGAACACTTGTCTCCTTGTTCTTCATCTAGAGGTAAGGGTCCAATGTTTTTATTATTTACGATCAAGACCAACACTGAAACCAGATTACGTTACCTCAAAAGATGATGATATCCTCGAACCAGATAGACAGGTTCAAAAACTTACAAAAATTCTTACAGAAATGGATGAGGCTTTTAGTTCGACGCTACATCCTAGTAAAACTCGGTACATCTTTGAGGGGCTCGCCCATTTAACAGCGAAAATTCTAATTCAAGCTTCCCATTACTTCAATACTATTGATCAAATTATCATTCAACAAATGTGTAGGAATTCACTGGCACTGCAGCATACTCTGAGTAACATTACAGCCTCGAGAGAAGTTGCTCTCGATCAAGCTAAATACTTTTACGAGCTTCTTTGCATGGAGCCAAATGATATTTTAACCAGCATAATTGAAAGAGGACCACAATTCAGTGAAATGCAATACTTAAATGCTCTTCAACTGTCATGCAAAGCTCGTAATATCGCAGATTCAAACACACTTGGTGTCTTCCAGCAAAAACTCTATGACATTTTAGGTGCAAATGTGCCATCTGGAATAATTGTATAATTTTGTTTTTGTTACTTTTATTTATTTTTTGCTTTGTGAGGTGGATAATTTATAATTGATTTTTATTATTAAATCTTTATAGACAAAGTAAATTTGCTGTGACAGGCAGATCTTATCAAATAGCATTTTTTTTTTTGGTTTATTGATTGTTTTGGTTTTTAATCTGGAATGAATCTCACAAACTCTTACTATTATTATCAAATTTTTGACTAAACAACAACATTTTAACTATTCTTTCACTTATGGTTTTTTTTTTGTACCCCGAAAGTTGTCGCTGCTTTTCTTTTCTTGTGCCCAGAGCATTGAATGCATAGTTTTCTTCGTAAAGCCCTGAATTCATCCTGGAGTCACCATAAATCGTTCATTGAAAAACCGCAACTGCCCTACCGAGAAATTTCTCTGGTTTTTTTAAACCTGAGTTGAGGTGACGTTTGTTGTCAAGCGTTTTTCTGGGCTCACGTGCTCCAGAAAACTTATCATATATTTTATTTTTTCGAAAGATGCCAACAGAAATACAAATTAATGCATTAATAAAAAAAATTCATGGGTCAAATATAGAATCTGCAGTCCTAACGTGTTCTTTGAAACCGGAAAAGCAAAGTGAAAGTTCAAAGAGCAAAGCTAATGACTATTTTTAGTCCAGTTGGATAAAGTAGTTTAAGAAAAACATTTTAAGGATTAAGAATTTATGAAATATTTATTTTTTTTAACAAAATAAAGGCAACCCGACGATTTTATATACATATTTCCTGACAAATACTATCGAATAATATTATAAAAAAATGAATGTGCAGCAAACGCCTCGTTCACTATATTATCTCTCAAAAATGCGTTTAATATCCAAAAACAGCCGCTTTTGTAAGGCAATAATACATCAACTTTGTCTATTAATAATTGTACTTTATGTTTTGCAAAATCCCGGACAACACGCACTTCCAGGTACTTCCTCTTGAAAAGGATACGGTCCTCTCATAAATACGTCCAGCAGTTGACAATGAGAGCTGAAAATGACAAAAGTAAAAGACAAATCTTTAAAAAAGTAGGTGAAAGAGCGAAATAGTAAAATAATAATTTGAAAATAAACTTAGAAGTCGTTTATATATAAAATTTAATTTTTTTTTAAATGCTAGTAAAATTAAACAACAACTTCAGGGCAACGCCAGATTAAAAAAAACGGTGTTCTCGTCAGAGAGAGTTGGAGTTTTTCAAAAACACGATTTAGGGCCACCGCGTGACATATTTTTTATATGTTTGTAAATTTGGCCAACGATTAACACCGCTTCTTAAGTTCTTAAGTTTATGTAAATGAACATATTAGCTGTATTCGTTAAGCCTCGAAGCAGCCCCTAGGGTCGCAACAAATTGTTCTTTGAAAAACCCCAACTCGCCCGAACGAGACAATTTTCTATTTTTACTTATCATGAAGCAAGTTATGTATTCATTCAAAAAAAATTATGGGAAAGTCGATAAGTGTATGTGAAAATTAATTTTTTTTACTGCAGTCCCAAATAAAGGTCTGCCACACGCTCGTGAAAAAGTTTGCTTTCTCGAAAACTGCTATAACGATTTTGTTAATATTGCAGCTGTTGAAGTGACGTTTGTTGTGAAGAATTTCCTTTGGTTAACGTTGCTGAATGTAAATAATACCCTTGTTCTTTGGACTTTGCCCACAGTCAAAATAGGTTTACTTGCCAACCCCGAGAAATGTCCAAAAAACCTGGTTTGCATTTATTTTAGTTTTTTTCGAAAAAATGGGATGAAACATCAAAAACATTGCCGGAACACAAAATAAATGCTTCACAACAAGGGCTAATTCGCTACCCCAACCCTCTCCGTAAAATATCTAGATTCTAGATCGTTTTAAAAACAAAGAATTTTCTCGTTAGGGCGGGTTGAGATTTTTCAAAAAATCGATTTTGTGGCAACTCCAGCGCAGACTTCAGGGCTTAACAAATAAAGCAAATATGTCTATAATCCGACATATTAAACTTACCTCATGAATATTTCCAAATCGTGAACTATTTCACCATCACAATTCCATTGGCTTGTGCGCGTAGGTGTTTCTTCGTGGATCTGGTGACATGAACCATCCCAGGTGAATTCTTCATTCGGGTGTGCTCGAAAATAAAATTGCTTAGTACGATAGACTTCAACAAATGGCAAGTCACGCTAAAAGAATACAAAAATCAACAGTTAAAGACGTTTTGGTTTAGCGAGCTCATAACAGCCTAGGCAAATTCAACGCAAGTCTCATATAAATTTAACTTCTATACTTTAACATTTTTACTTGCGGTAAAAAGAATTATAAGGCAAGTTATGGATTAAAAAAAAAAACGTGTGCGTCTTGGGACGCTCGACAGAAGTGATAACTTAAACTAATCTAAGTTGAACTATTTAATATTTAAATTATTTAACTTGAGAAAAGCTTAGGTTATTACTTAAACTTTCTGTATGTTAATACGATAATGTGAGGAAAGGTTATTTATTAATAAACATTTTTATTAATTATAAAATGCGCTGTGGGTTAAAGAGAGAGAGAGAGAGGAGGAGCCTATTGCTGCCGTATGCGTGAGAGAAAGGGAAGCCAGACAGAGTGGTGCCGTAACGCGTTACGTAACAAAGCGGTTTACCCTCCCATAAGAAGTTATCACTTCAAAAACATGACAATACGATGATAGGGAAGCAGACAAACAAACCGACAATTCATTCTGTGTAAATCGGCACCTAAAATGTTGAACCGATTTGCTTCCAACTTGGCATTATTTTTAAAACGTTCTTTAGAGGGGTTTTTGGAGTTGGCATTCTAGCTCTACCCCGTGGTGTAGTGGTTAGTGTGTCGGACTGCTACGCCAAAGGTTCAGGGTTCGATCCCTGACGTTGCCACCTAAGTTTTTTTCCGGGGTACTGCCACTTGCGAGGAAGTGACAAATCCTCCAAGAGTAATTAATGTCATGGAAAGTGCTTCTCTGTTAGCCGTTTGGATTCGGCGGTAAATTGTAGGTCCCTTCCATTCCTGCAGAATATCAACGCACACACAGGAATGGTTGAGAGTGTTAGTCACAGGCCCCGACCCCGCTTGGAGCTGTCGTGCCAACAATTTATTTATTTATTTATTCTAGCTCTAAAACTCTAACGGTACTACCTGCAATATGATCTTTATGGCAAAACTAACTTTTCTCAAAATCTGTTACTATGATTTTGATAAAACTTTCTGAGCAGCGTTTTTTATATTAAATCTATCTTTTGGCTTAAATAGATTTTTCAGGAAAAGTCTAATAACGGAACATCCCATAGCACGTTTTTTTTTAAATCAGATTTTATCTTTAACTAAACAATTCGCGCCTGTCATTGAAATTTTTAATTTGGAAGCTTCTTTTAGTAAACAAAATAATTGTATTTCTTAAAATTTTCAGAAAAGGTTTTTTTTTGATGATTTCAAGACGGTTTGATCCATTTTGTTTTATTTTATTTTCCCGATAAGAGCTAAAATAAATTCACTTAATAAAAAAAATTGAAATAAAGTGCACGACTGGGTCGCAAAAATCGTAGCAGCCGAAAACGCTTCTGTAGGACGTCATATAATATTCTGTACCAAGTTTGAAGCAAATCGGTCAAGCCGTTTAGGCTGGAATTGTCGGACCCACTTTTTAGGCTTCTCTATCATCGTAATGTAATATTTGATCTTCCAAAAAACAAAACGAATGCATAACTTGCCTTATAGTAGCTAGAATCGTAAGTATAAACTGGAATGTGTTAACAAAAAGTTTCAAAACCGTTTTTTTTTTTTATGAAACTGGGGTCGAACGATTTTGGATTTTTTTTTAATTCAAAAAAGTAAAAGAAATCAGATGATTTACACTAGAGATTTTCAAGTGATTCATAAACTGATAATTGATGACGCATTTTATAGCAAGTTCGTGTTACCCAGTCATGCACTTTATTAAATTGTTTTATTTTAAGGAACCTTAAAAATTATTTGTGTCTTCATTTCTTCTTTGCAAGTAGGTAATCGTTAAGAAAACCATTCTAGAGAAATAATTGTGAATTGTTTTAAATTTGACGTGAAACAAGATGCCTATTGAAAACGTTGAGTTATTTTTTATATGTTACTTGCGTTTAATACCAGCCAAGTTTACTTACAATATCACCAGATTTGTTAACCATTTTTATGAGCAATCGAAGATTATTTAGGAATGTTGTTTTATGTACTAATATTAAATCAATTGAGCCATCCCCTAGATGAGAATACTTAGCCATGCCATTAGGGCTACGAGAACAGGCACATGTTATATTAGCTCCGCTTATCATAAAGAATCCACCCTTGATGGCCTTCCAAACCATTTGGTTCCTATGAGATGCCACTGTTGTTGTTGGGGTTGGTGTATTTATTATTGACATCTTTGTCGTTACTTCTTCTTCGGAATTGTATGACTTTTTAAAAACGTCATCATATTTTTCTATCACACTCAAGTTGGAATCTGATTTATCAAGCAGATTATCACAGGTATTGTTTATATCGTTTTCCGCCGCAATCATAATTGTCGTCGTCGTCTTTACAGATGTTGTATCCGTTTCCCCATCTGGTTTATAATTATTGCATTTTCTCATAGATATTGAAGATGTGGCACTTTCATTTTCGCCATCGGGATTTGAGTCATGAACTTTGTAAACTTCATTAGCCAAAAAGCTCGAACTTGAACATCGTTGACAATTAACAAAACATTTCTTGTCATCTAATTCTTGATTACTGCTTCCAACCGATACATCAATGGCTTGATCTGATTTTGTATTTTCAACATCTGAATTGGATAACAGAATGCGTATTTCAGCTGGGTAACCAGTGTTCATCAGAATGCTTTTGAATCCTATGTATGCAATTAAGATAAAATTAATGTATATTTTGATTTTTCAACAAATATTCTGTTGATAAAGAGATACAGATATAGACCATGTAAAAATAAATAAATGAAAATTATTTTTAATAATAACAATAATTTTAGCTATATGCCTGTAAGACCCACGAATTTTGAATCCAAATTGCACAAAAAGAAATATAGGAAAATATTTTTGTTGGTACAACGGAATGAAAATAAGGTGATATTAATCTAAATCCCACGCGTGGCGTCCAGTGGAAGCTGGGGAAATATTGAAAAATTGCTGCCCAGGCTGGGGTTCAAACCCACAACTCTAGGTTATTAGCAACCAATCACTACATCTACTGTACCTTTGCCACCCAGAAAAACACTTACCTACGTACTCATAGCGCTTCGTTCCCATCCATCGATATTTTTCACTCTGCAGCGCTATATCACCCAAATATCCATATGACATCACACTAGCACAAAATCGTATTAAACCATTTGGATTTTGCACGCTACAAATGTCAAGACCACGTTTCTGTCCCAGCACCATGTGGATAGCTGCCGTCACTACGTCACATGTACCATGTAAGCTAAATGCCACCGTGTCGGTACTACCAGCTGGTATAACAGCAACTGGTATTTTCGGTTTCGGTATATACCTTGGCTTGAGGATATCCAAATCCAAATCTTTCATAGTACGGAATATAAGGCCATTGACAACTTCGGCAAAAGTTCCATCGCCACCAACACAACACACCGCATCATACTGATCTAAGTTGTGTGTCATCACAATATCATGAATTTGATTAGCTCTCTGGGAGATAATGCAACTAGCATCAATCTTCGCCAACTGTAGAATAGGTTTGCAATATTTCTCGTAGGTTTCAAGACCACGCTTTTGGCCACCAAAGGGATTAATAAATACGAGAACGTTTCGTAAGCGGTTTTGTTCACTGAGGATTTTCTGCAAGGCACCATACCAATTTCCGATCACCCGGGGATCAGAACTTTGTAATATAACAGTTTGCTTCTGCCATCTGTTGCAGTCTTGAGGTGATTTGATGACACGTTTGGCATAGTGAATAGTGAGGTATTCTTTTGAGGTTTTGGTTTTGCTTTTGCTGGGCGAAGTAGCCGATGGGGACGATGGTAACGATGAAGTTTCTTGTGTAGATGATGTTGATGTTGGCTCAGACGATACATTGCGATCTTGAGTTTGACGGTTGTCAGACTGTTCGACTGCGAGAACATCACTCACGGGAATGACTGTTTTATCTAGAGTTCAAAATAAAAGTTCAATTACAATTTTTTGATTGCTTTTTTGTTGAAACTATTATTATTTTTTTCAAAAAGAATTCTCACCATTTCGTTTGGAGTTGATGGTTTCTCTTTCATAAATAATTGTGCCGTAATTGAGAAGTGCCCGATAGCGTTTCTTGTTTATGAGAAATGTATTTAACAGGATATCTACGTCTTGGCGATACATTTTTCTTTATATGATCCTTAAAATAAGAACAATTATTTAATAATTTTATTAAAATAATAATGTAGATCTAAATGTGGCTTAATTAAACCCTATTCTATAGAAAGGGTATATTGTATTTGGTGTGGAGTTTGTAACATAGAGAAATAATACCGTCAGAAAAGAAAAGCCTTGTCGATTTAGCAATGTCCTTCGGTCCGTATGTATACTCCCAGTGGTCGCAAGTTATGAACCAGTAAAATCCACCTACAAACACGCCTAATATCGCAATTTTTGTTCAAAAACCTCTATTAGTTCAAAGCACAATGCTAAAATTTTGCACACGAAAGCTATAGGTAAATCTTCTCTAAATTAAATGAAAATATTTCAGTTTGGGCGTGATGGACGCCCACTTTTTATACAAAACCATCAATAATATTTTTATAAACAAACGATGCTTATATTTGAGCAATAAAAATTTAAATTTTGTGGGTATTAGGTACATCTTGTGTATAAAAACAAAAAAAATTGATTTTGGGTGTGGCTGACCCCAACTTTTCATCAGAATCTATAGAAAATTTTTTTTTGCAAATAAGCTGTACTTATAAAAAATCGACAAGCCCAAACGTGTGCGTCTCCTAGCCGACGGACGCCCACTTTTCACGAAAGGACAAAAAACAGTTTTTAAAATTTAAGGTACCAATATTCAATTTTAACCATTTTTGTCGTTTGTTTGAAGTAAAATATATCTCAAAAAATTTTGTCTGTAAATATTAAAGCAAACTTTTAAGGGCATGATTTTTATAAAATACCTTTAATCGGCTAAGATCGTTCAAAAACTACTCAATTCAGCTGTAGTTTTACACAAATGAATACAAATTGACTAACAATCAAAGCTTAAAATTTTTTTAATTTTAAGGACACTCCTACTTTTAAGAGGCGTTTCCGTCAAAAGTCGTAAATCGTAATATGCATTCATTTCTTAATGTTTTTTAACTATCGGTCAATGTTTTGAAGTAAGAAGATGAACATTCTGCTTTGTATTCCTTGATTACATCGCTATTTTCGTTCAAAATCTAATTTTTGAAAATCAAAGTTATGTCTTGTTTTGTTCAAATCGAGCTACAAGCCTAAAATTGAATGTCGCTAATCTCATAGTAATAACCTTGGCTATAAAAGGTGGCACACTTGTGCTTCGTAGAAAGGAGACCATACCTGTGATGCATATTCTACATGAGGGCCAACAAGACAGTTATATAAAGCTAGGGTTACATAAGAATTTTGAAATTCCTTCGACCATCTTTTAACAAATCCCAACATGGAATTAGCTTTTTTAACAATAAAGTTGATGTGTTCCGCTTTTCTAACAATAAAGTTGATGTGTTCCGCGAAACTCAAGTCTGGGCTAAAGTTTAGTCTCAGGCTTAAAGAATTCTTGCTACACCAGCGAATCTGTCAATGTCGGCTTGAAATTCTACGCGGTCATTAGCTGAGTTAATAGATTTGAAAATTTGCATATCATCAGCGAAAACAAGGGTTTCACTAGAATCAATACACAAAGTTACGTCATTGATAGCTAGTATAAACAGTAAGGGACCAAAATGGCTGCCTTGTGGGACTCCCGATATTGCTGGGAAAGGGTTAGAAAACGAATTTCTGAACAAATCAACAAATCCTACAGCGAAACCTAGAGTTCATGATGATTTCATGTGAGAGTTGGCCAAAAGCTTTTGAGAAATCTGTGTTGATACAACCCACCTCATGTCCACTCTTTAATGCCCTTGAGCACTTGTTCATAAAGGTTAAGAAGTTTGTGACAGTAGACCGCTTCTGCATGAAGCTGTGTTAATGATGGCAGATTAATTTTTTGCAGAAAAACGTTATACTATCACAAACTACTTGTTTGAAACGCTTTGGAATAGAAGACAGTTTACAGATCGGTCTGTAGTTCGATATCGGACTTATTACTCTTTTTGAAGACGGGAGTAATGAATGAATCTTTCCATGCTCGAGGAAATTTGACGGACTTAAGGGATAGCTTGAAAAGAAATTGTAACGGAGAAGCTAAAACGAAGGGACATTTTTTTAATATTATAGAAGGAATGCCATCAGGACCGGGAGAGTAATCCTTTCAGCAATTAAAGATAATTCAAAACTATACCACTATAAATTTGGATGTTGTTAGAAGTGGCTTCGGGGAAATCGCGGGAGTAATCAGACATTTTTTTTTTACTGAAATTTATTTGAAAATGCATTGCATATCTCAGGTGAACTTGTCAATGAGCAATCTTTGTAAACAAAGTTCACTGTATACCCATCAGACTTCTTCTTTAAATTTACAAACTTCTAAAATCTCTTTGGATCAATCTTTAACGAAATTCCCATTTCCTTCACATATGCTACATATAGGTTTCTGGAAAGTAAATTAAACTCTTCAAAAAGTGCAAGGAACACATTTTGATCAGAAATTGTAAGACTTCCAAGCCTTATTTCGTTTGTTGCGTAGAGATTTAAGCTCTTTCGTGTACCACAGATGGCTGGAGTTGATATTTTTAGATATTTTAAGAGGAATTGAATTTATCAAGCAGCTATTGAAAATTTCGTAGAATTTAGTAACTGCGTCGTCAATGTTAGAGCAAACATTGATATTCGAAATATTAGAAGCACTCATATTGTCGTAAAGTAATTGAAAGTCAGCTTTACGGAAATCAAGTAAATAAGAAGAGTCTTCAGCATAAATGTTATTAAGTAAATTGCTGCTCATATCAATAAATACATCCAATGGAGGATGGTACTAGTCTAAGAAATGGCAGAGGTAGATTCTACCACTACCGTACTAACAGCGTCAGAAATAAAGACTAAATTGAGAATTCGATTTCTACAATTATGAATACAGCTTACTTGCTGTAAGTCAGTAGAGGTTATGTTGTCCAAAAGAAGAAGTTCCTGTTGCGAAGAAGTTAAGGAAGCTTCTAAATAGGACTCGCCTTCTGAAGGGGTCCAAGTAATGTTAGGTAAACAATAAAAAATAAAAATATCAATCATATGATCAAGAATTAACGATAGCTCGGAAAAAACTGACGCAGAACTTTTCGGTGGAATATAAACATTAATAATAAAAAGATCATTTGATTGAAAAGAAACCTTAACACAAATGAGTTCAATTGAAACAGTAAAAGGAAAAGGGACAAGGGAAGATGAGATGCAATTACGAACACCAATCAACACCTATATTGCACGGTTTAATTTAGTTACGTCAAAGTTATAGTATAAGATAAGGGGATTTTCACGTTATTTCGTTAGAGTAAAATTTCCAGTTCAACTAAGCTGTTTGGTTTGTGTATAGATGCCAGTTCCTTGTAACGCAGCTAACTTTGAAATACCCCCAAAACAATAATCACAAGATTAATCAAAATATTTTACGGCTTTTTTGAAAAAGTTGGTAAAAACAAAACAATGTTGGCTTAAACTGAACGGCTCGATAAAAGAAAGCTACCGTTTACTTTTTAAAACGTAAATCATCATTACGGTGCTATAAAAAACGTACATTATATACTTTACCAAGACTGAACCATTCAAAACTAGAATTTCCTAATTTGCATATTTAGCCAGAAATTGAAAACACATTTTTTAAATAACCTAAGCATATTACATACAAAGTTTAGTAAAAATAAAAGTGTCGTTTTTGAGCAAATTTTATGATGTTAAAAAATGTTGGCCAAAACTTAGTAGCTTGTTTTATGTAAACCATCAGCGTCTAAAAAGGAGTAACTCGAAAAATTGCATTTTTTCCTTTTAAAAAAATCATTGAAACCTGATTTTTGTTGTGTTCATCTAAGCCAAAAACAAGAAACTCAGTTTTGTCGAAATGCCCTGCTTTTGTTAGATTATGAGTTTAACCAAAATCCATAGCACTCGTTTGAGTCAATCTTAAAAGAAGAAAAAAAAAGTCGACAACCGTTTAAACTTTTCCTTCGTACACTTTCTTTAATGAATGCATAAGAATATTTATCGAAATTACCGACCTAGGTGATATTTTTGAGTGCAAGCTTTAAAATGTTTCTTTTGTTTTCTGGTTCGTCCTTCACTTTAATACAGCTGTATTGTATCAAACCCACCCAGAGGAAAAAGTATTAACAGAATTGATAGAGTTTTACGTTTGTTCGTGGTCTATTGGGCTCAACCGTGGATTTTGGTAATTTAATGTTTCTTGTTAATGTAATATGCACCACAAAGGTGGTTACAATAGTACATCCTATTTCTTATGTGATCCTATTATAAATTTATTTAATGTTGTCAGTCATGTTCTTTTGACTTCAGTTCCTTTCTAAATAATAATACACCCGTAGAAATCGCTCATGAATTCTTCAATACAGCAATCTTTAACTGTCTGCTGCAGTCCCATACTTGTCTTGTAAAATTGCTCATCATCCCCTCCCTGGTTCAACAAGGAACTGCGAACCCTTCATTAATAACCGCAAAATGTTATGAAAAATTATCTCAAATTTAAGTCAATCCCCGACTTATGGAATTAACATCAAGCTCACTTCCACTTTTTCTCTCTTTGCGTAGCTCTCTTATACGATCACATTGACAGAATGCAATTCTGTCTGAAAGCAAATCCGAGACGCTTTAATCAAATTATTAACGTTAAAAATATCCTATGGCTTTCCCTCAACTTTAGAATTCTCTAAATCGTCCCTGCTGACCCTCAAGTTAAAAATAATCTTTTTCAAGCTTACAGTGATCACACACACAAACCTAATCAAGTATATTTCAACTCCTTAAATAATTGCTATCAAAGCTCTCTAAAAGATAAGTTCGCTTAAAGAAGATTACTCTCCCGGCCCTGGTGGTTTACCCGCTATATTTCTAGAAAAATGAGTCAATTCTTTATCTAAGCGCCTCACAACTTTATTTCGTCTTTCTCTCTCTTAAACTGTCATTCCGACAAAATGAAAAGATTCTTTTATCTTTCCCATGCATAAAAAAGGCGCAAAAAACGGCATATTTATAATTACCAATCTATAGCCAAAATCTCTGCAATCCCTAAGCTTTTTCAAAGCATTGTCTACGACTCACTTAATTTTCACTGCAATTTTTTTTTCTCCACAACAGCACGGTTTTTCAAAGGGTAGATCTACCACAACTAAACTAATCTAAATGAATTTGTGGAAGTGATTGCAACTGATTTTAGCAAAGCCTTCGATAAATTATGCCATTAAACTATTTACTTTAAACTTAACACCTTTGTTTTCCACACCGTTTCACCTCTTGGTTTACATAAATCATACCTGAATTAGCATTCAAACTCTGATCCCATTAATGCCACTTCAGGTGTTCCTCAAGGCAGTCAACTAGGCCCCCTGATATTTGTTTTAAGAATTTATTTATTTATTCAATCTACCGAGTAACTTAACTCTAACAGATTTCTGATTATATATGGATACATTATGTATTTAATATTTAGTTTAAAATTCTTTGAACAATTTTTATTTTATAAAAAATTTAAATCCAATAAATATAACTTAAGTTTAGTTCTAGGAATATACAAATCAACTTCTTAACATATTGAGTTAAATAGTTTAATACATTTTGTTAAAGGCTTATTAGAGCTGTAATTATATAAGTGAAGAGGATTATACAACAGGTTTCTTTGCCTAATACTTCTTTCTGGGGCATAGAGATATACAGATTTAAGAACGTGAGGACAAATAATTCTGTACGAGAACACATCATGAACAAACAATATGCAATTAATGTTTCTTACTTTTTCTAATGTTTCAATCCCAATTAAAGCACAGCGCGTTGTATATGATGGCATACCGTTAAGATTACAATTTAGTTTTTTTATCACATATCGAGTAAAAGCCTTTTGTACTCTTTCTAAACGTAATTTTGCAATTGCACTACATGGACACCATACAATAGCACAATATTCAAGTATAGGACGTACCAATGACATATAGATGGCTTTCGCCACAACATAATCAATGTGAAGTGAGAAAGACATTTTTCTATCAAAAATGACACCTAAGTCATTAACTTCTTTTACTTGTTACAGATAAACATTGGAGATTGAAAACTGAAACATACACAGGAAGGAGGGATCTATAGAACGAGAAAGATTGACGTTTCCTTATTTTCAATGCACCAAGTTGCGATGACATTCAATTCATTTTGAAGAATTGTACAGTCATTCAAATTACTTATTCGATTCAAAATCTTTAAATCATCACTTAGCATTTTGAAGGATGTTAGGAATTTCGGTAACAAAAATGTTGAAAAGTAATGGGCCTATGTGGCTTCCTTGCGGAACGCCAGGTATAACATCAATTGGCCTTGAAAAGAAGTTATTTAACTTTACTATTTGTTTTCTGTCAGATAAATAACTTTTTATCCATTCAAATAAAGAAGAATGTATTCCGAAAAGCTTTATTTTATCTAAAAGAAATTTGTGACAAACAGTGTCAAAAGCTTTATTGAAATCGTTAAAGATTACATCCACTTGGCATCCACATTCAAGGGAGTCGAAAAGGAACTTGGTACATGAAATTAAATTTGTAGAAGTTGATCTACCAGATATAAAGCCGTGCTGGTTCGTGGATATTTGTTCTTTAAAATCAAAATAAATCTTATTTACAATACAATATACTCGAATAATTTTGGTATAGCCGATAACTTCGAGATACCTTTGTAAATTTGTAGGTATGTCTTTTTTTGAACCTGCCTTATGAATTGGAACGATAAAAGAAACTTTCCATTGATTTAAGAATATTCCTGTAGACAGGGATACATTAAATAGGTATCAATTTTAGAGGAAACGATAATGTTGAGTAACAGTTTTTAAGGAAATCAGATGGAATACCATCAGGACCAGAGCTTGAATCGAATTTTATAGATAATATACTATCAAAGACGTCAATTTCAGAAATATGCAAGTAGCCTAAGTTAGTATTTGAACCAATAACATTAGTTAATGGTGTTACTGTTTAATTCATTTTGATTAACGTAATTAGACTCAAAAAATCTTGCAACCAGTTCACATGTAACATCAGTTGTACTTGACTTTTCACCATTTAGTTCCATGTTTTCGGGAATATAAGAATATGGAATACGAATGTTTGATTAGGTATTCAAAACATAATGTTTGTATAAAAATTTGTTCAAGAATTCAAATTCGCCACGTAGTTGGGAACATCGATGTTTGTTAGGTTCTGAATTATTTTTTTTGAATAACTTAAAGGCCTTATTTCTAGCATTTTTACTTGCGATTATAGGTATCTACTATAAGGCAAGTTATGCATTCGTAAAAAAAAAAAAAAAATTCTAACAATCAAACATGACATAACGATGATAGAGAAGTCGAAAAAGTGGGTCCGACAATTCTGTCTGTCTGTCTGTCTGTCTGTCTGTCCGTGTGTCTGTCTGTATAGTTACCTACAGCCTAAACGGCTGGACCGATTTGCTTCAAACTTGGTACATAGTATTATTATGACGTCCTACAGAGGGGTTTTTGGAATTAGCATTCTAGCTCCAAAACTAACGGTACCTGCCATACGATTTTTTGTGAAAATTTAATTTTTCTCAAAAACGGCTCCTACGATTTTGATAAAACTTTCTGAATTGTGTTTTCTGTGCAAACTTTATGTTTTGGTTGGAATAGATTTTTCGGGAAAAGTCTTATAACGGTACCTCCCATAGGACCGGTTTTTTGAAATCCGATTTTCTCGTAAGCTACTTGACGGATTTCGATGAAACTTTTTATGTCGAAGCCCTCTTATAAAAGAAATAATATAATTTCGAAAAATTTTCAAAAAAAGTTTTTTTGAGTTTTTTAAAAAAGTTTCAAAATTTATTTTTAATTTTAGTTTTTTCCAAAAACGGTTTAATCTACAATTTTTTAATTTTATTTTTCTGATAAAAACTACAAAGTGCTAGAAGTTGGCATACTCAAAAAAAATTTGGAATATATTATCGAAAATTTTTTCAAAAAAAACTGTTTTTTGAAAAAAAACTGGTCCAACGATTTTGAAAATTTTTTTCGTAAAAATTCAAAAACGTAAAAGAAACCTGATAGCTTACTTCATTTTCTCCAAAAAACGGTTTAGGTATTGATTTTTAAGTGATTTATAAAATTTCATATGATTTTTTCAACGCTTTTTTCCCAAAAAATCAAGCACCCAAGACCATTTTAACACATTAGAGCAAGTTCGTACGACCCAGTCGTGCACTTTATTTAAATAACACAACCGTTTATTATACCATGGATGCTTTTGAACAAAACTATACTTCCTAAGGGTTATAAACAAGTCGAATCCATGATAAACAATGTTAAGAAATTTTTCATATATTTCGTAAGGATCATGACCAAAAAGAATATTCGACCAATCATTAACACTAAAGTAATTACTTAAGTCGGCATAGTTATCTTTCTCTAAATTATAAATTTTAACATTATTAATGGGGTTTTTTTCAGCACTCATCAAGCAATTTGCTTCAACGCATACATTCAAAGCTTTATGATGAATTGAATTTTCCAATAATGGAAGTATAACTTCATTTACAAAATTACTGATAAAAACAAGGTCTATTTATCTATTTAATGAATTATAGCAATGGTTTTTTTTTTATTTAAATGAAAAGAAAAAATTGAATCAATAAATGCAAATTCACAATCTTTTTTCAAATTATAAGGAAATAAACATTTTTCAACCTCAGAATAAACCCATTTCACCTCACCCAAATTAAAGTCACCCAATGCAATCAAGTGTTGGTAATCGGACAGCTTCTGAGATTAATTTAATATTCATTGCATGGGTTTCGTAAACATGCAGAATGCTCTTTGGAGGTATGTAGCTTGCAATAATAAAAACCTCGTACAACACATCTGTCACGCTCTTAAAACCCACAGAAACGCATAGTTGCTCCACGTTGTTGCATTGAATTGGAACTGAATAACTTTTAAGAGACGATCGAACAGAAATAAGTACTCCCCCTCCTCGCTGCTCTGAGTTTTGGTAGCGGTCTTTTCTGTACACCGTATAAAATTGATCAAAGATCTCCGCTGTTGAAATGTATTGGTGTAACCAAGTTTCGGTGCTAACGAAAGCTAACGATGTTAGCCGTGTATTTAGGGACTCATATTTATCTATTTACGCATACGATATGAAAATCATCAAGAAAATATCCACCCGCCTGTCTTTTTTCGCTGCAAAAAGACCTTTACTTATTCCAAACATGTTGCAATATGAACTTCCTAGAGCTCAATGTTTCCAAATGCCAATTCATAACCTTTCGTAAAAGATCCTGCATACCTTAATTACGTTAATAACGTAGCTGTTCCCCCAGTATGCTCCATTGGTGACCTTGGGATAATCTGAGAATATTGGCTAACAACTATCGAACACATTTGATTTTCATATTAAAGCTTGTCAAAGATAGAAGAAATTCTTTTGCCGGTTTGAGGATTCTCAGGAAATCTCCATGGAAGAAGAAGTTACATCTGACTATGATCATATTTTTATTGCAGGAGACTTAAGTATTGACCTTTTGGGTAAACGAAACAGTAGCGTCAAGACATTCAATGAAAGCCTTTCATATCTTCACCTTATTTCCATTCACAATACACGTGCACACCCTACGCAGTTTGTTATTCCTGGATTCTCTAGATATGACATGAAAGCAACAATCTTTTCTATAATATACATAAGCCTAAGCTTGCCTCCAGCAACTAAAATCAACTTGAAATTAAAATTCCAACGAAATGCAGCCGCTATTTACTAGTATCTCTAGCTCCAAACTAGAAAATCTCTGCGAACTTAATGACGTTGTTGATGAGCAAGTTCAACTCTTCACAAACACAATTTTAATAATCTTTTTTTGAACCTGTGCCCATTAAAACTATTATGATATCAAACCGCAAATTAGAATAATATTGACCAATTTATTGTGAAGGGAAACTATGAATTTCTGGAAACGATTCAAATGACCGCAATTATTTTAACAAATCAAAAGGTTACGAAATGACGTTAATATCAAAATAAAGACCCGAAATATAGGTTAATTTTTTGGTTCCAAGTTTAACAATTTTCCTTCCTAATACCTGCAGACCAGACATTCAGATACAGACCGCCAACTCTTGCCATAAACACCTTCAACATATTTTATTCAAAGCCGGATATGTTTATCTCGGGTCTAGGCTAATTCACTGCGCACAATTCACTGTGGGGACAATTCACTGTGCACTATTCACTGTTGACACAATTCACTGTGGCGGACAATTCACTGTGGTGGACAATTAACTGTGTGCATTTCATTGTGGTGTACTATTCGCGCGCGCGCGAATGAACTGTCCCCAATGCCTAAATCTTAAAACGGTTTAGTATTATTCTTAACAAAGTTTTTTCATTAAATCAATAAACAGAGAACAAAAATCTAACAGATTTTGGTTCCGATTGTAATAATTTTTTCAGTTATTTAGACAAATTGAAACCAGGTCGAAAACTGTCAGATGTCGAAAACGAACACAACATAAGCAAAATCATCTTCCATTTGATGTATTTCAATGTCTGCTCATCACTATAGAGGTGGAATTTATTCAACTTTTGCCACAGTGAATAACCCCAGCACAGTTGTCCACCACTGTAAATTTATTGTCCATAACAGTTAATTGCCCGCCACAATGAATTGTGTACCACAGTGAATTGTGCACAGTGAAGTGTCCCCACAGTGAATAGTGCACAGTGAATTGTGCACAGTGAATTAGCCGGCTTCGGTTTATCTCTGCCTGTGCATTTTATTTTTTCCTGTATTGGTTTACCATTTAAAATGCACCGAAGAGCTTAAACATACTCAAAATAAAATGGACATCAAGCTTGTAGGCAAAGAGCGAAAAAATAAAGAGTTGGCGGTCTGTATCTGTATGTCTGTGCTGTAGACCTGAAGTTCCCCGACTTCAAACTATGGTTCCAATATGACCTCTCAAAATAATATCAGTTCAGAGATCAATCGAAGTGTAACATCTTAATACCAAAGCCCTTTCTCGAAGGTATAAGGAGACACTACACAAGCTCCACTGCCAATAGTTATCACAATCCAGGGCAGAAACGAAGCTCCTGACACAATCGAATGAAGAGCGACTTGGGTGTCTCGCGTGATATTCGGTCCTGTTTGCAGCAATGTCCCAGCCACTAGCCCGCTAAGATTTCAACACTGAGAGCTGGAAGATTCCTTTTAGGTTAGCGCAATCAAGTAGAGGACGACCTCAATCAACTTGCGTGCTTAACTGAATATAACTAGCTACAGTGGTATAATTAAAAAGAAGCAATTTTTCTTATTCCATTCAATATAATTCCGAATAGAAATGAGCCTCTAAATAGGTATTTTTCGGTTGTGTAAAAATTCCTGATTTTGAGAGAAATAAGAAGAACATCTACCGCAGCAATTTCCTATCAACCATTCAAATGTTTTGTGCCTTTAACGTGTAGAAATTGGCAAAACAATCAAGATGTATATAAAAACAGTGAATTAAAGTAGTAGGAGAGCAAGTGGCGGAGCAATCTACGGCATTAAAGCAGATATAATAAATACAAGCAAATTTCGTGAAAAAATGGACCAGGACCTAGTATGTACTCGTATCTATGCTGAAAGTCAGGACTCTAACATAATGCCTGTGTATTTAAACTGCAATAGGTGGGAGAAGGACTACCAAAAATTTACCAACTGTTTGCAAAATTGTGTAGCTATTGGAGATTTTAACGCTAGGATATGGGAAAACCAGTATATATCAGATGAAATCGCATCTTTAAACCACCTGATATCAAACAATAGAATTTCAAAGGACAAGGTATTAAATATGAAGGGGCGAAAGGTGTTAGATACGTGTGAAGATCTTGCTATGGTAATCCTAAATGGTCGTACTGCAGAAGATTCGGACGGAAACCTCACTTTCATTGAATCAACTGGATCATCAACGATAGACCTATGCAGCGTAACGTATAATATGATTCAGAATTTTAAAGGATTCAAAGTCGAAGATCAGATTTACTCCCACCACATGCCCTTGGTGCTTTCCCTTGAATTTGAAAGTACCCAGCAACAGACTGTAGAGATGAAACTGCTACCGAAACTTAAATGGAGAGAACATTTTTCTTATAAGGAACTATGTCAAAAAGAGAAAAAAGATTACTATGAAGCTATTGGTGCAAAGCTTAAAGATGTTAAAAGCACAAAAGAATGGTGGGTCTTAGCTAGAATTTTATAACGATTGACTGTTTCAAAGATTATTTTGATAACCTTCTCAACGCCACAATAAGCTCTGTACCAATTTCAGATTTAGCTCCCGCTTCAGGCAATGGTATACTAGATGGTATCATATCTAGTTCAGAAATTTGGTCGTTCCTTGACTGTACAAAAATAAATAAAATGCACGACTGGGTCGCACGAACTTGCTCTTATGATAAGCAATTGCGTAGTGGCTGCATATATGGATATTAAAAAAAATTAAATAATTTCGAAAATTCTTTTATTTTTTAAATTAGTTTAAGAGTTTTCTCGGAAAAACTAAGTATGCAATAAAATTTTAAAGCTATACGTCAATCTAGGAAAAAAAAATATTGAAAATCGTTGGACCAGTTTTTTTTTTAAAGGTTATTTTTGAAAAACTTTTTCAAAAAATATTTTGAAATTTATTTGAGTATGCAAATATATGGCAATCTGTAGTTTACATTTGAAAAATAATTTAAAAAAAAATCAATGTACCCGTTTCCAACATATTTCGAAAACCAAAAATTTTTTGAAAAAATTATAAAAAATCAAAAAAAAAAGTTTTTGAAAATTTTTAAATGCCATATTAATAAAATTATGAATGACTTCCTGTGGCCAAAATTTTATTGAAATCGAATGTATGGTTTACGAGAAAATTTGATTTGAAAATATTGGTTCTATGAGAGGTACCGTTATTAGACAAATTTTGAAAAAAAAATTTCAAACCAAAAGATAGATTTTCTTGCAAAAATAGCATTCTGAAAGTTTTATCAAAATCGTTAGAGCCGTTTTTGAGGAAATCAATTTTTGTCTTCAAGATTGTATGGCAGGTGCTGTTATTTTTGGACCTAGAGCAAAAATAAAAAATATGTTCCGAGGGACGGCCAAATAAATCCTAAATACCAAATTTGAAGCAAATCGGTCCACCCGTTCAGCCTCCAGAGGCGCGAACAGACAGACAGACAGACAGACAGACAGACGGACGGAATTTCCAGACCCACTTTTTTCGACTTCTCCATCATCGTAATGTCATGTGTGATTGTTATTTCAAATTTTTTTTTCTGCACGAATCCATAACTTGCCTTATAGTACCTATAATCGCAAGTAAAAAATAAAGCACTAGGATACGATAGAGTTCCCTACGAGTTTTGGAAAAATGCACCTCAATCTGGGATTGAAATCATATCGCGTTTGTTTAATCGGCTGCTGTCATTTGGAAAAGTTGAACCCGCCTTTAAAAAAAAACATTATATTTCCAATTTATAAAAAAGGGGACCAAAATGTAGTTCATAATTATAGAGGTATATCTTTCATGGATTCAATTGCAAAGATTTTCGCTGGAGTGCTCTTGAATCGGCTACAGAAATGGCAAAAAGAATATTCCATTCTTAATGAGTTCCAAGCTGGTTTTGGGGCAGGATATAGCACAACAGACAATCTATTTAATCTTTTCAGCATAATTAAACTGAAAATGCAAGAAAAAAAGAAAGTTTACTGCTTTTTTATTGATTTTAAGGCGACTTCGACTTTATTGACCGGAGAGCACTGCTATACAAGCTACAAAAAAATAGGAATTTCGGAGAAATTTTTAAAAATTATTAAGGATCTTTACGAAAATACGGAGGCAGCTGTTTAGGACGGAGAAAAGCTTTTAGAATGGTTAACGACGTCGATGGGTGTTAAGCAAGGATGTTTATTAAGCCCATTATTTTTTGCAATGTATATAAATTACATCCATGACTACATTGGAGGTGGACTAAATGTGAATGCAGACGACATAGTGCTACTTGCTGATAGAACACAAGTACTCCAGACAATGATACACGAAATTGCAGAATATACATGGCGGTGGAATTTCTTCATAAACCTTGATAAGTCAAAAATTCTCGTATTCAGAAAGAGGTGGTAGAACAGGTGCACAGGAATGCTGGAAATTGTCAATAAATATAAGTACTTGGGGGTATGGCTAACACCTGGATTAAGCTTGACAGAACATTTCCAGGAAAGGTCTAAGATGGCTCGACAGAACCTTAATTTTACACGGAACAATTTTATAGGCAATAAAGATGTGAAACTCTCCTCAAAAATAGAAATTTTCAATGCAGTATCCAGGGCTATTCTATGCTACGGAGCTAAGGTATTGGGATTTGCAAAACATGATGAGGTGGAAAAAGTTCAAAGATACTTCTATAAAAAGATACTCAGCCTACCAAACTTCACACCTAATTATATGCTGACACTAGAGTGCCAAATGAAACCAATCTTTGAATACACGATGCTCTGCCACATGAAATATTTGGAAAAAGTCTTTAACACTTATGGTAACAACAGACTACCTAGGTACCTAGCGAGTATAGTAATGGAAAGGCGTATATATTGGTATGAGAGCTGGGAAAGCAACATGAGACAGGCTAACGTAGTGGAAAATTTACCTGAATATTTTCAATAATGTGGTTGGTGAAGTAGCGGAAAGAATTGTTACTGAAGAAAAAATGGAAGCATTGCAAAGAGCACAGCTAACAAGATCACATGGCTTATAATCATTTACTTGATTTTGAAACAGGCAAGGACTATGTCTGTGATGATCAGAAGGTTGCAACAATCAGATGGATTTTAAAAGCGCGAGGAGGCCTAATAATCCTCAATGGTACAACGAGATCAGCACGGGAAAACGTCAATTATTCACTTTGTAACATGCATGAAGAAGAATCCCTGCTTCACTTTGTTGGAATTTGCCCGATACTTTCTGGTACACGCCGAAACTACCTGGGCAGGGCAACGATGGATGAAAACTTGGTTGTCATCAACTGGAGTCCACTTGTGAATTTTATAAAATGTGCGCTACAATACAGTACAGAGAGCAGTTAATAAGCGAATTTAATTATTAAAATACTAAAATATATAAGTGTTAAAAAAAAACAACAAAAAAAGAAATCAGGGTTGTTAACTTAAAATAGGAAATCGATCGCGTCAGACGACATTAATGTCATAGTTGTATTTATTTTGTCTTGAATACCAATACATATCATTTATATTTTCCTAAATCTTGTAAACCTACATACATATGTAAATAAATCATACAAATTTATAAATAATGTATTAAATAAAATTGAATGAAGAATAACACAACATTACTACTACTAATACTACTACACAGCATAAATGAATTGTTTTAAGGAAGACATACAGAAATTAAATTATCTTATTTTATTAATACAATGCCAAAACGTGTACATGTAACCCTGGCAGACGACACTACGCGAAGGCCGTACTTTAAAATAATAAGACCATCAACAAAAACCATCTTTTGTCAATCTTTTGTAATATTTCGCTCAAAGGTCGCTCAAATATCATTTATTTTAACACAAACAATGGTCAGCGTTACCTTTCCTACTACTTGTCCATTTGTAACAAAATCAAAATATAAACTCAAAGCAATGAAATAATGAGAATATACAGATATTGGATTCCTTGTTATTGAATTCCGCGTTTCGCCTGTCAACAAGCCCTAAATCATTTGTTGTTTGTAAATTTAACTTGATGCGATCAAGAGGCACAACAAAATGGGTTTCAAGTTCAACTTGGAACATTTTTTACAAGCTTTAAGATGAAAACCAGTTTTGTTTTACCCTAGTAGGTCTGACATCTGAAGATCAAACTTAAAGCTTTGTATTTCCATTTATATTGTATATATTTATCTTTTTATGTATCTTATTTGGCCTTCTGAACTTGACCATGACTTTTTTAAATTGTCTCTTTTTACAAAAAAAAAAAAAAAAGGTAGAAGAACAGTAAAAGTTTATTTCACAGATACCAGTACTATGAGAATTTAAACTACATTATAAGGTCACTTGACGTTTATTACTAATGCACCGGCTAAATGGATAGTTAAAAACAACAATGATGTTAAATGTTATATATACATGTACATACCTACATAGGTACAAGGTACAGATACTATTATATTGATTAGTTTTAAGTAGATACTTTATTGTTGAAGAGTCAAATGACGCAAGAGAATTAGGTTTATGTAAACAATATTTGTGTAGATACTAATTTACGATAGTCCAAGGGAAGTTGACCGTTAGTACGAGTAGTTAATATAGTTAACAATGTTTTGCAGAACAAACGCCCAAGTTCCAAATGACACAGGGTGTTGCTTTTTATACATAATATGATGAACCTAGTTATAATCTTAATTTATTGCTCTATGTATCTAAAGAAAATAGTTTCAATTTTAACGCATTATCATTGACAGAGCCTATACAAAAAAAAAGTTTAAATATTGTGTAATCAATTTATTGATAGGGCTATTGAACCCATAGTTTGATCTACTCAATATTTGGCACAATAGTTACTGTGTCTAAGGTTACGTGAAATAACTCCCGACATAACAAAGCCTTCTATTTGTCATGTTGCCTTATTTCTATATGATATCGTTTAGGAGAGGTATTTACTGGCACTGCATTAAAATTTTAACCATTTTTAAATTATAATTTTTTTAAACAATAAGATTTTTGATTGTTTGCAGAGGTTCTTTAACTTCTGAGAGCAATCCAAAAATTCGCGAAATTTTTTGATTGGTTGCAGAGCTTGGTTATTTTTATACCCTATTCCATAGAATGGGTATATTGTATTTGGTGTGGAGTTTGTAACATAGAGAAATAATACCGTTAGGTATAGAAAAGTATATATATTCTGACTCAGAATCAAAAGCTTAGTCGATTTAGCCATGTCCGTCCGTCCGTCCGTCCGTCCGTCCGTCCGTCCGTATGTATACTCTCTAGAGGTCGCAATTTTTGAGCTAGAAAGCTGAAATTTGGTATATATAATCTTTGGTTCAAGAGTAAGGCTAAGTTCTTGAACCGGTAAAATCCGCCCACAAACACGCCTACAACCGCCATTTTTGTAGAACAACCTCAATTTAATAAAATTAAATTATGTTTTTTGTACAGTTACGATAAAAGCATAACGCTAAAATTTTGCACACGTAAGCTTTAGTTAAATTTTCTTCCAATCAAATAAAAATATTTCAGTTTGGGCGTGGCTTACGCCTATTTTTCATACAAAAACATCAATATTGTTTTTATAAAATAACAATTGTTATATTAAAGCGAAAAAGATTAAATTTTTGTGGGTATTACTGGCACATAAACATCTTATGTATGAAATCAAAAAAATTGATTTTGGGCGTGGCTGACGCCCACTTTTCATTAGAAACTATACAAAAATTGTTTTTGTAAATAAACGGTATTTATAATGAATCCGCAAGCCAAAATTTTGCGTCTCTTAATAGAAACTAAAAGGTTTGTGTATGAAAAGAAATTTTTGAATTTTGGGCGTGGCTTACGCCTACTTTTCATGAAAGAACGAAAAACGCAGCCTTAAGAATTTAAGGCATTTCCAATGTTTAATTTAAACCTTTTTCCTTCCGTTCGTTATTTGAAAAATATATCTCTACATTTTCTTTTGTAAATTTTTTCAATACGCCCACTTTTTAAAGGCGTGATTTTGGTAAAATACCTTTGTTCAGGTAAGATTGTTTAAAAACTACTCGATTCAGCTGTAGTCTTACACATATGCCTAAATACTGATCAAAGCGCAGTTAGTGCTTAAAATTTTTTAGACACGCCCACTTTTAAGGGGCGTTTCCGTCAAAAGTCGTATAATGCATTAATTTTTTTAACGTTTTTTAACTATCGGTCGCAGTTTTGAAGTAAACAGATGAACACTTGGATTTATATTCCATGGTTACGTAGCAGAGTGTGGTCCAAGAATTGTTAAAAAAAACACACATAATCGCTATTTCCATTCCAAATCTAATATTTAAAAATTTAAGTTTTGTCTTGTTTTGTTCAAATCGATCTGCAAGAATAAAATTGAATGTCACTGAGCTCATAACAATTGCCTTGGCAATAAAACGTTTTAACTTTGGGCGTGGCGCACTCCTTTTTTTTATTACGCCAGCACTAATTGAACATCACACCGCATAAAATTAATGTTATTGAATTTTTTTCTGTCTGCTAAAGAAGAATTTTGTTTCTGAAACATCGGCTGTTTGCGGGAGGCAGACGCATGCACATACAAAAATATGGGGAATAGGGTATCCAACAGTTCGTTGCAAACGTACTGTAGCTCTTTCTTATGTTTTTTTTCTTTATTTAAAAAAAATTTAAACCAACCTTTTCATTCTTCAGGTCTTGTTATGCAAATGGAGCAGTGAGGTGGCCAAACTACACAAATATATCAAAGAATTTGTCCCACAAATGAAACAAAACGAATCTCCAAAACGTAAGGGTCGCGGAAATCGCTGCCAAATTCTTTAATGAATCTTAAGATATCATTCGCTTTTTACTTGTGATTATATGTAGGTACTATAGAAAGTTATACTTTCGTAAAAATAAATTTTTTGGGCGTCCTACAGATAAATTTTTGGAATTATTATTCTAGCTCTAAAACTAAAGGTACCTCCCATACGCTTTTTAATGACAAATTCATATTCTTTCAAAAATGGTTCCTTCGATTTGATAAAACTTTCTCAATTGTCTTTTTTGTATAAACTTTATGTTTAAGCTTGAATTGATTTTTCAGGCAAAGTCTTATAACGATACCTCTCATAAGACCCGTTTTTTTTTAATCAGATTTTCTCGTAAGCCTTTTGACGGATTTCAATGAAATTTTTTAATGTAGAAGCCCTTTTATATATAGAAATAGCACATGCACATCTAACGGAACAAACATTGAAACAAAAATTTCCGTCATAGTAAATGTTTTTTGAATATATTTTTTTTGTTGTGTTATGTTGGCAGCAATTGAAACAACAATTAAAAATTTAATTTAGCACGTTATCACCTACTGGTTTTTGTTGTTGCGTGTTTATGTCTTTTACAGCTTAATAAGGTATGGACAGAGAAATAGCACAGTTATTTTTTATGTCATAAATTTTCAATAGTTACGCAAAAAACTTGTTCACTTTGATTGTTTTACAAATATTAAGAAGGTCGATACAAAATATGGGCCGAAACCAACATTGTTCTCCAGAAAAAAGGAGTTTAATCTTCGATCTTAGTGAAGAAGGTAAGACTCCAACTCAAATTTCGCAATATTATTGAAATGTTCAAGGAAAATGGTGTACAATGCTATTAATTCGGTTAAAGCTGACCCTCAGTTAAAAGTGAAAAACAAAATTCAAAAGCCCCCTCTCCGAAAAAAACTTCTATGCGTGTTGTTGTTAAATCATCCCGTATCACCATGACCGAAATCAACGAAGAATTCAACATAAACATTTCGAATAGGCTTGTAAGAAGGCGACTCAATGATGCTCAAATATTTGGATGCATTAGCAGGAAAAAACCGTTGCTATCTAAGAAGAACATCAAGGCTCGATTGGAATTCGCGAAAACCCACCTAAGGAAAGATGTACAATTTTGGAAAAAGAGATGAAACTAAGATAAACCGCATCGGACCTGACGGAAAAACGTTTGTACATCGCCCTAGAGGTCAAGCCTACAATACAAAGTATACTTTGAAGACGGCCAAACACGGTGGAGGCAGCCTGATGGTTTGGGGAGCGTTTTCTTGGTTTGGTGTGGGTCCGTTGGTAAGAATAAATGGTACGATGGATAAATTTTTATATTTGAACATATTGAGAAACAATATGGAACCATTTACATTTGAGTCAATGTCAGTTAACTGGATTTTCATGCATGATAATGACCCAAAACATGCAGCAAAAATCGTGAAGGAGTGGCTTACCAATGAAGCCATCAACGTTTTGACTTGGCTGGTGCAAAGTCCTGATCTTAACCCCATAGAAAATCTATGGAATGATGTTAAGGTTAAGATCCAACAGGAAATTATTTTAGTTGTATGCTTTAATAAGTTTGAATTCGCTTTTTGTTCACTGTATATAAAAATATTTAGTTATTTTATTTATAAATAAAAAACTATATAATTTTTTGAAAATAAACAAAGAGTGTGTTATTTCTCTGTCCATAGCTGTATGTAGATGAAATAATATAAATTCTTAAAGGTTTCAAAAACGGTTTCACCTCCTATTTTTTTTTTATATGAAAAATACAAAGTGTCATACTCAAAAAAAATTTGGAATATATTTTCGAAAAGTTTTTCAAAAAAACTGGTCAAACGATTTTGAAAAAAGTTTTTCTTAAAATATAAAAGAGTCAAAGAAATCAGATGGCTTAGTTCATTTTTTCCAAAATACATTTGAACTATGTATTGTGATTTTTAAGTGTTTAATAAATTTTCATATGATTTTTTCCAAAATCTAAAGCCCCAACACCACTGTAACACTTAAGAGCAAGTTCCTGCGACCCAGTCAGCGGTGCGCTTTACTTAGGTAGTTATGTAATTTAAAGTCAGAGGTGCATTTAATTCTTTTGAAAAGCTTTATGTCATTACTCATCGGCATAGATAAGGACAAGCATTTTTTTACGATCAAAACCATGAATAAAATACATAAATTTAGACCTAAATGGCTGTCTTGAGGGACGCCAGAATTGACAACAAATTGAGTCAAATCCTCATTACGCAATACAACAATTTATTGTCTATTTTCACTTGCTCTATAGGGCAAGTATTGGTTTCGTGCAGACAAAGTATTCACGGTTTTAATCAAACATGACATTACGATGATAGAGAAACCCAATAAAGTGTTTTTCGCTATACCGTCCGTCTGTCGGTCTGTTTGTGCGGATGTGCAGTTTTTCACGCCGTGCTACAGCCTAAAAGGATAGACGGATTTTCTTCAAACTTTATATCTAGCAGTTCAAAGATAAACGGTTGCCCGGATTTTTTTTTTAGTTTTAGCCCGGCTCAAATTAGTACCTTTAAGGATACGGTTTTTTTCATTTTGGATTTTCTCCAAAACCGCTCTAACTATTTCGTTCAAGCTCAAAATTTAGCTTAAGCATTTTTAACTAAAGTGCGTTTTCGTTTTTGGCTTAAATGGTCGTCACGAAATTTAAGTTCAAACGGATTTTTTTTTCAAATACATAGAAATAAGTTCGCAACGGCTTGATTGATTTGACTCAAACTTTGTTTGAACTTCGTTTGGCGGCGTAGTGACAGAAGTGATCGGGACAGAAATCCCGTTCTCATTTTTGGGGACTTATTTCAATAAAATCCTGCGTAAAAGGGTGGAAGCGACATTTTTCTTTGGGAAAATAATGTCGATTTGCACCTTTTATAAGGGTCGTCGCGAGACCGAAATACCTTATGCAAATAATTTTGTGAGATAGTGTATATTAAAAACATATTAAAAATAAATTAGACATAGAACACAAGACCCGAGTATTTATTTCGGAACTTATGTCCCATTTCTATGGGTCATTACACCTGAACTCAATTCGGAAAATGAGTTCGGGAATAGTTCTTCATAATTTTGAAGCCCTTCCAAACGGTGGCTTCCATACAACGAGCCGTTGAGTTCCAGTCAACTTGTTTTGATTTTTTCTAATTTGCTCGAAAATGGCTCTATCGAATTTGATTAAACTTTGTGTGTAATTTTCTTTTAGTGCTCTTAAGAGAAGTGCGTTTTTAGTTTTTGGTTATAAATGCAAATAACGGAAATCTTGTCTTAACCTTGTATCGAATTCGCTCAAA
Organism: Platycheirus albimanus; assembly: GCA_916050605.2. Classification (NCBI taxonomy): domain Eukaryota; kingdom Metazoa; phylum Arthropoda; class Insecta; order Diptera; family Syrphidae; genus Platycheirus; species Platycheirus albimanus. Next base: position 8,200,902 of record OU696699.1, on the reverse strand, counting down.
CTTTGTTTGGTATAGTTTCTTACAGCTTCCTATTAGATGGAATTGCATTTTTTTCAGTTACTCTTTTTTAAATGGTGGCTCCTATACAAGGAGCTACTAGGTTTTGGCGAAGTTTTTTCGTTTATTCTAATTTATTCAAAAAGGCTCTTAACGTTTTTTATTAAACTTTTGATGTAATATATGTACATAAAATGCTTCGAAGAAAACTGCATTTTTATTTTTTGGCTACAAATTTAATGATAATAACGGAGGGTGAACAGTTTTATTACTTTGGGCATAAATGGACATTTATTTCATTTATAGCACCCAGAAGATAACATCTAAATTTCAAATACTAAAGGTTTCTTCAGTTTCACTTTCACACTTTTCCAGATGTTGGAAAAAACTGAACTTTCTAAGAACTCAGTTTAGAGAACCCATAACGGGTATGATAAATAAGCAACACATTTTTTTTCAAATAGAGGATGGTATACCATCAGGTTCTAGACTGAAGCACTAATCCATTTTCATGATACTTTGTGCAAAGGTATCTTTGATTATTTTAAAAATTAATTAAATTTAATTTAGGGAAACATGAAGAAGAGAAAAAAGAATAAATTATTGTCATAGTAACTCTCTTCGAAAGCATCTTTGAAGTAGTCTGCAAAAATAATTTCGATAATCTTAGGCTCATGAGTCATGACTAATTGACGACGAATTTGACATAGGTAAGCCCTAGATTTCCTTTTAGAATAAACAAATTTCTAGAAACTATCTTGGTTACATTTAAGATAACATTCAATTTAGTTTTCAAATTTGGAACTGGAGTACCTACTCGGTGAAGTCTTTTTAGAATAAAGTTCTATAATCTTCATCAGTTCGTGTCTTTTCATGTTTTACTGAAGATTTGTTTTTTTTAAGCTTTTGAGGTGAAAATCAACCCATTGTGGTAGATGGGAGTTAGTACCTTACCTACTAGCTCCTTTAAGTGGAATTGTTTTATAAAAACATCTAAATATAGAATTATGAAAAACGTTGCACACATTATTAATATCACTGGTAAGAAATATTTAATAGCCTATCTTCGATTTTGACATCACTATCAGGGTTCTCAAGAAAATGCTTACTTTGGCCCAACCTGACCTATGTTTACCCAGATAGCTCTGTTAATATAAGCCACGGAAATTTCGTCAAGGGCATAATTAAAAAAAAAATAAAGTGCACGACTGGGTCGTACGAACTTGCTCTAATCTGTTAAACTGGTCTTGGGGTTTGAGATTTCGGAACAAAAAAAACATTGAAAAAATCATATGAAATTTTATTAACTGCTTAAAAAATCAATAGTTAAAACGTTTTTTTGGAGCAAATAAAGAAAGCCGTCAGATTTCTTTTACTTTTTTGAATTTCAAGGGAATTTTGTTTTCAAAATCATTCGACAAGTTTTTTAATGAAAAACTTTTCGAAAACATATTTCAAATTTTGTTGAGTATGCCAACATCTAGCAGTTTAAAGTTCCTATCAGAAAATAAAAATTTATAAAATTTTTAACAAATTGTTTTTGAAAAAACCAAAAGTTTAAAAATGAATTTACATATCTTTTTTTTTTAAACTCTAAAAAACTTTTTTTCGAAAAATTAAAGAATTAATATTATTTTGTTTATAAAAAAGCTTTCACATTAAAATTTTCCTCGAAATCCGTTGAGTGGTTGACGACAAAATATATTATGAAAAAACTGGTCCTATGCTACCTCCCATACCGTTACAAGACTTTTAATGAAAAATTAGGTAATTCCAACCAAAACATAAGGTTTACTTAAAAAAAATTCAGAAATTTTTATCAAAATCGTACGAGCCGTTTTTGAAATGAACGAGTTTTTCGTAGACAATTACCGTTAGTTTTAGAGCTAGAATGCCAATTCCAAAAACCCCTCTGTAGGACGTCATAATAATATTATGTACCAAGTTTGAAGCAAATCGGTCTAGCCGTTTAGGCTGTAGGTAACTATACAGGCAGACAGAGACACGGACAGGCAGACAGACAATCAGACAGGATTGTCAGACCCACTTTTTTTGGCTTCTCTATCATCGTAATGTTATGTTTGATTGTCCAAAAAAATATTTTTTTTTTACGAATGCATGACTTGCCTTTGTAACCTCAATTCAATATCAAGATTTTTAGTTTTAAGCATGTTCTTTTTTTTGTCTCGACCTTTATTTCGATTTTTTGGTCACTTTTTTCTTGAATTTGCATGATTGGCATATCCTTTTACTGTTAAGTATTTAAATATTGGTTTGCAGAAACGAAATCGAGGTTTTAATCAAACATGACATTACGATAATAGAGCAGCCCACAAAAGTGGGTTTCGCCATATTGTCGCCATACTGACATACAGTCTATCTGTGCGGTTTTTTACGCGGATTTTCTTCAAACATCATATACAGCAGTTTAAAGAAAAAGCGTTGTCCATTTTTTTTTTACTTCGTTATAGATCGGGTTTTTTATGTCCGTCAAGTTAGCACTACCACTTTCGATTTTTTTAAAATGAACAATTGGATTAATTGTCGTGAATTTGTCGTAAATTTGTCGTGAAACAACAAAAATTTTCCCACCCCTATTTTAAAAGTTAACCCCTGGTAGTGCTAACTTGACTATCAAGTTAGCACTACCACCCCTCAAAAATGCACGAAATTAAAAACTGAGTATGCCATTAATTGTCGTGAATTTGTCGTAGACTTACTTACTTTTACTTAGGGAACTACCCCTATTTATACTAAATTGACAGCCAATTTTTGAAAAAAGTCAAAAAATACTTAAAATTAAAAAAATTTAAAATTTTTTTTTTTGGATTAATTGCCGAATATTAGTTGCAAATTTGTCGTGAAACAAAATAATTTGTCGCGTTTCATTTTTAAAAATTAACCCCTAGTAATGCTAACTTGACAGTCAAGTTAGCACTACCACCCCCCTAAAAATTCTTAGGATACTCAAAAACAAAAAATTAGTATGCCATTAATTGTCGTGATTTTGTCGTAGACAATCCCCATTATTTTAAAAAATTTCAGATTTTTTTTCCGGGAACTACCCCTATTTATACTAAATTGACAGCCAATTTTTGAAAAAAGTCAAAAAATACTTAAAATTAAAAAAATTTAAAATTTTTTTTATTGGATTAATTGCTGAATATTAGTTGCAAATTTGTCGTGAAACAAAATAATAATAACTTGACTGTCAAGTTAGCATTACTAGGGGTTAATTTTTAAAAATGAAACGCGACAAATTATTTTGTTTCACGACAAATTTGCAACTAATATTCGGCAGTTAATCCAATAAAAAAAATTTAAAATTTTTTTAATTTTAAGTATTTTTTGACTTTTTTCAAAAATTGGCTGTCAATTTAGTATAAATAGGGGTAGTTCCCGGAAAAAAAATCTGAAATTTTTTAAAATAATGGGGATTGTCTACGACAAATTCACGACAATTAATGGCATACTAATTTTTTGTTTTTGAGTATCCTAAGAATTTTTAGGGGGGTGGTAGTGCTAACTTGACTGTCAAGTTAGCATTACTAGGGGTTAATTTTTAAAAATGAAACGCGACAAATTATTTTGTTTCACGACAAATTTGCAACTAATATTCGGCAATTAATCCAATAAAAAAAATTTAAATTTTTTTAATTTTAAGTATTTTTTGACTTTTTTCAAAAATTGACTGTCAATTTAGTATAAATAGGGGTAGTTCCCGGAAAAAAAAATTGAAAATTTTTAAAATAATAGGGATTGTCTACGACAAATTCACGACAATTAATGGCATACTCTCAGTTTTTAATTTCGTGCATTTTTGAGGGGTGGTAGTGCTAACTTGACTGTCAAGTTAGCACTACCAGGGGTTAACTTTTAAAATAGGGGTGGGAAATTTTTTTTTATTTCACGACAAATTTACGACAAACTCAAGACAAATAAAAGCATACTCAGTTTTTAATTTGGTGCATTTTTGGGGGGTGGTAGTGCTAACTTGACTGTCAAGTTAGCACTACCAGGGGTTAACTTTTAAAATAGGGGCGCGACAATTTTTTTTGTTTCACGACAAATTTACGACAAATTCACGACAATTAATCCAAGGGTTTTTTATCATTTTGGATTTGCTCGAAAATGGCTCTAACGATTTTGATCAAACTCAAAATTTAACTAACCTAGGGCTTTTTTGATAATAAATATTTGTTTTTTTGTTTTTGGCCTAAATTTTCATACTTCCAAACTTTGTTTGGCATAGTTCCTCATAGCTTTCTTCAGGACGGCATTGCAAGTTTTTGAATGAAACCTTTTTAGCCATCTTTTTTTTCTAATTTGCTCTAAAGCGGCTTTTACGATTTTGATTAAACTTTGTGTGCAATATTGTTTGAATGTTTTTAAGAAAATTGCGTTTTGGGTTAAAATGCAAATAACGGATTTAACAATTTTATTAAACTGGTCATAAGTGGACAACGATGTTTACGAAATGGTTCAGACTTGCTAAGATAGGTATATTTCTTTCATAGCACCTAAAAGATGGCATAAACTGTTTAAATATTAAGGGCTTTTAAACGGTAGCTACCGTATATCTGGTTTTTCAGTTTTAGCTAAAATTTTTTAATGTGTACCAATTTTTTCAAAAATGACTATCAATTTTGATTTATTATGTAAAGAAGTAACGGACGTCTGTTTATAAACGACTAAATTCAATTAGAGGTATTAGTTTAACGAAATAACTGTCAAAATAAAAGTATCTTATAACATTGTCAATATGCTCAAAATGCTTGACATAAACACTTCTTAAACAAAGAATTCTTTTTATTTTATATAACAAAGAGGAGTTGTTTTTTTTTTTTTTTTTGCACTATCAGTTCTCGAGAGTAAGAAGCTTATATCCAGCATTAACTTACAAAACTTTTTCTTGCTCGAAAATAGGGTTATCACCGTGCTGTTGCACCCTCAGAGCAGGTTCGTGCGACCCAATCGTGCATTTTTTTTATGAACGTAAAAAAAATTAAAACAAATATGCAGAAGAACTCACAGATTGTGTGATATACTTAAAAAAACACGCATCAGCTTAAAATCGGAAAAGAAGTTTGATCGCTTTAGCTGCAGAGCAGAGGTTCTGAACAAAAACGGGTTTGTTTGGGCTTAAGGTTTTTTTTTAAATTTATTTGTGTACTAACGACTTCCAGTATTCTTTCGTCAGCAGAAATCTTTCTTTCGTGTGAAGCTTTCGCGTCAGATCGGTCGTTTGAAACTCCGTTGTTTGGAGGATCGGTTAGGAGAGTTCACGGTATATTCCTCGGGTTCTACTGCAACTTTCAGAGCACAGGACATAAAAGAAGATAATATCTTGGCTTAATAATAAAGATATTCAATATAGCGTTTTTAAGCTACTGTTACATAAGTAAAGAAATTTAACTAATGAATTAAATTTGTTTTTCTAATCTTTTAGACCATTCTTGTTTGCACAATTTTTCAACAAGGCCCTCGTTTAATTTTAGGGTAAGGAAGTGACGGTTTTAATAAGACGTCAAAGGAAAGAAGTCTTTTGACTGGCAGTCAGTCAAATCATAAAAATATTTTTAAATCTTCTTCTAAGAACAACTTTTATTGTCAACTGTCTTTTGGCAGCATGTATAGAGATGAAGTAAGGAAAACAAATTCCTGCAACAACACAAACATTTTGCGGCCTAGAAAATAAAGCCGTTCAGTTTTCCCAATTCAATTACCACTTCTGGATAGTGGCATAAGGTGTCGGCTATATTAAGATATGTTTATCATTACAGTCGTCTTCGATGCAAATTATTAATGAGCCCCACAATGTCTTTATAATCTGAAAATTGCTTAATTGTTTGTTCAGCGTTTATCAAATATGTGAGGTTTTCATTTAAGATAGTAGTGTGATATGTAGTATATTAAAAATGGTGCCAAGACATAAGACCATATTTCGAAGTATGGCCTTATGACGCTTTTGTAAAGCAATAATAATTTTCAATGACAAAAGTCGAAACAGATGAAATTTTCAATGAAGTGTTGTTTCTTTTGCTATCGCAATTTGTTTGTTTTTTCTAGTTTTCAATGATCATTGGTTTTTATTATTACAACAGTAAAAGCAGGTTTTTGCTATTGTCAATTGTTTTTTTTTTTTAGTATGGACCTATGTCACAAAAAATATGGCCTAATGACACTTAAGCAAAGTGCCATATGTACGAATATGGCAATATGTCACATGGCCTTGTGTCATGGCACCTCTGACAATATTGTCTGATATTACAATTTATTGTCAGTATATAGCTTGACGTTTGAACCAAACAATTCTTTTTAAATCATATAAATTAAAAAAAAAAAAACTAATTTACAAAACAGCTTTGCTGATTTAAAAAACCACTGCCTTAAGATAACCTAAATAAGAAAAAAGATTATATTTGTACCGTCTGAAAATACCTATAATTTTTTTTAGATTGACATATAAATTATAGGTTAAATAAATAAATTGTTGGCACAATAGCTCCAAGCGTGGCCGGGGCCTGTGACTTACACTCTCAACCGTTCCTGTGTGTGCGTTGGTATTCTGCAGGAATGGAAGGGACCTACAATTTACCGCCGAATCCAAACGGCTAACAGAGAAGCACTTTCCATGACATTAATTACTCTTGAAGGATTTGTCACTTCCTCGCAGGAGGCAGTACCCCGGAAAAGAACTTAGGTGGAGTCGTCAGGGATCGAACCCAAAACCTTCGGCGTGGCAGTCCGACAAACTAACCACTACGCCACGAGGTACTACTACAAACTATAAGTTACAAAATTAAAATAAAAAAGATATTTATAAAAATATTTAGAAATTTGTTTGTCAAACTAAAATGATTGCAAAGATGCATCTGATTTTGTGCATATGTTGATCATGTGCGCAATAGGTCTAACGACCGAATACATTTGTTATTGCTCTGTTGCCTCTCCTTTACGGAATCCAAGAAATTTTTTATGAACAAGATTCGTAACAGGAATTAAAAAAAAAGGTATAATTCAGATTCAGATTCTGTAAAAATGAATCGAGAGCGATTGTTCGTTTTTCAAAAACATGCTACAATTCGCATCCTGTTATGGTAGAGACTATGTTGACACATATAAAACGTTATCAAACATTATTTACAATAATATAAGAAGAATTAATAAATTTAAATCTGCATTGACGCAAAACAAAGAATTAAGCTACCATGTTTGATTTCATTAGATGTGAGCTAATGGATTTAAATTTAAAAATATATTTTTCACTCTGTTGCTGCTTTGTCTTCTTTTGAAATGTATACTAATTTTTGCATCCATCTTTAATGAAGAAAACTTAAAAACTTGCACTTCTTAAATACCGGACAATAAAGTGGAACTGAACAAATCACTATTGTTGGCTCGTCCAGAAGTTTCTGAAATTATTTGTGTATTACTAGATAACATTTTTTTTTTTTTTTTGAAAATAAGACACAATCGATTGAAGCCATCAAAATCAGGATCAAGTAAACGTTCAAGAGGAACCAAGCGTGTTTTCGCAGTGGTTGAATTTGTACCGCTAAAATCAACACCTTGCAAATAATCCTTGAACAATCGGAGTTGAGTTTCAAAAAGGGATTGGATTCCTTCAATCGTGATGTTATCTTGAGATACTTGGTGCTAGAGGAATCAATAATAAAATTGTTGTTATTATAAAAGAGTAGTTCAATATTTCAATGTGGCTCCTTTTGAATATCAGACAGCTTTCCGATGCATTCAAAGTGCTGAGGGTGATGTGCTGAAACCTAATTTGCTCTTATTTAGGATTTATGATGATGTGACTAACAAAGTGGGTGTAAATGATATATGGTATAAATTGGGAGCTATTTCAAAAAAGGCACTAGAGCTTAACCAAACGTGTCACTCGCTTCAATAAAATGAGGAAGCGGCTGGTCTCACACTAGGTATATTGTAAGACGGTAGTAAAATAGAGGAGGACACTCAGCTTAATTTTCAGGGAATTTATTTGTCCCTCGATGGTAGAATAGAATTGGATTTCAATAATAACAGAATAAATAAAACTCGAAAAGCATCTGGAATTCATTCTCCAGTGTGGAGCTCCAGAAAAACTTAGCTTCGTACCAAGTTGAAATTGTTTGAATCCAACGTAAAATCTGCTTTTCTTTATGTGCAATGTTCATTCAAAAGACCCTGGGCCTTACAGGCATATAGTTAAAATTATTATTATTATGTCTGTGAGACTTGGAAATGACCTGCCAACACCGCAAATACACTACAAGCATTTAATGTGTTACATCTTAAAGATCGGTGGCCACACAAAACTTTCAACAACAAATTGTGGCTTAGTACTGGACAATTTAAACGTGGATTAAGACATCAAAAAGCATCAATGACCTAATGACAAAGAGTAAAAAGGAAACAAGAAACAAGGAGATCGACCCTTATAAAGGTAACGAGTACGAGTCCCAGAGTTATAAAGGATAGAGAGAGAACCATCCGAAAAAGAAGAAGAAAGGGAGAACTGAAAAATGATAGATTTACAGTATATAGCTAGCGGATTGTTAGAATAGATCATTTTAAAGAAAAATATGTTTATGTAAATCTTTTGAGTGTGTATTTATGAAATAGAAGTTTTAGTTAAGGACGCAAAGTGTCCTCTTGTCTGAATTATTCGAAGGAACATTTTACAGCTAACAGTTAAAGTGCAAGAAATATGTTTTACTTTAACAGATAGTTACATTCTCTTCCGTCCATTACGGTACGGGTAACGTGCTGATTTGACAGAATTACAGAGAACGTTTTATTCATTTCTCAAATGTCATTTGGTTTGCTAAATACTTAATACCTGCTTTTACTATACTACCATCCACGGAAAATCTACTTTTACTTGTTAATATGTATATGAATTTAGTATGCCATAGTACTTTTTAACATTTTATCTTACATGGCATGCTTTCGTATTTAAATACATTTAAATTTACTAAGGGTTAAACGACATCCATTATAGTCACGTTAAGTAACTATAAAATGCCTACTTATCACAATTTTTTTCCAAAACTCTTTGATGCTTAGTTAACAAATGTTATTTCGTTTACCAAAGAGCTATAAATGGAGACAAAATTAATAGCGTAAGACCCCATTTGTAATAAGAAACTCAAAAAAGTATAGGTTACGTACTCACCATTTTGGTTTTTATTTGGTGTTTTTGAATACAGTACGATCATAGAACGTACAAATAGTTGTACTAACCTCGACAGTCGTTTGAAAACTAAATACTTATATTCATTGCCAAAATGCAGTTCCGGCGAGTGTAAACAAACAACACACGCACAGATTTTGAAATTTGAGGAGGGATATTTAATTTTTTCAACCGTAGTGGGTAGGTAGGTTCTAGGTTCGTTGAGCAAATGGTATTCAAGGATTTCGAATCAAAAGAGACTACTGGTCCCTGTTTTTCTTGATTCTGTTTCTTACCTGAATATTATTTCCACTCGTTTATTGCGGATGAGTGCATCAGCAATAAACGATAAATTGTGACGAACACGAGAAAACGAATGTTAACATTGAGAATAATAAGAGCAGAGTTTTATCAAACTCGGGCCTTTCAAAACTAAAAACCTGTGTTGCTTTCCTTATTTCTTACCTCCCAATTGTCTTCAACACACAGTTTGTACTTGACGTTAAAGGAACATACTACAAACTCAAGGGCAAGATATATGTATATGCATTCATGAAAAAATTTAGGTGGATAGATGATAGAGAAGACGAAAAAACTTGACCTGCATTTGTCGCTTGATTCTGCATACACGGAGCGTGAAATATTTAAAATATATATGTGGATAGGTACCTACTTTAACTCTGTGAATAGGAAAAAAATAACAAACAAAGAACAAATTTTACGTGACACTTTTCCGATGGACGGCTGGAATTTACTCGAATTCGGTCAGAAATAACACATACAAAGATCATCGATCCTATCTGCCGAAGCCGCTGCAATCCTAACAGCAATGAAAATCAACAAGAAACAGAAAACAATATCTTTTTCTGATACCTTAGCAACACTTACGAACAGCTGTAAAAAACATAAATAACAACTTGCCAACCATACAGTACATAAGAGACCAACTCATTGCGAAAAAGGATAGGTTGGAACTAATTTTGGGTACCTGGACACGCGAGCATAAAAGGCAATGAATTTGCTGATGAAACTGCAAAACAGGCACCGAGAGAACCACTCTTAATGTCTCTTATCCCAAACAAAAAGGACATATCAAAAATGGTAAAAAAAACATTTTTCAATAACAAAACAAGACCAATGGAGGAACTTGCATCATCATTACTCAAATTTTAACCCAGAAAGCCAACCAACTGATTACCCGAAAAATTGTCCAACAGCAATGATTCGGTGTTTTTTACGGAATGGGTTACTCGTCGATCACCCACAGTCATCTGCTCGAGAAAAAAGACCCTCCAATGTGCCATTTTTGCAATATGGAGGTACTCACCATCCCTCATTTGATATTCGTCTGCAACTCAACAAGAACTTTTCTTGATGCATATATTAAGAATAAATCTTTGCCAGAAATCTTAAAATATCCAACTGAAGAAAACATAAAATTAATGTTCACAATTTTAAAAACCTTGAAAATTGATAAAATTGTTTAATTTTTATAACATAATCTTATTTTTAAATTATAAAACTACATACCTATAAACCCAAAAAAAAATTTAAACTAAACAAACATTCTCAATCTACTCATAAGCTGATAGTCCTGGTAGCTAATGCTTATTTATATTATTTTGTAATTAATTACATTGTAATAAATATTTAATAATAATAATAATATTTTGCGAATTATCGTGTAGGGAAAATATTTTGTTATAATTGTATCTTGCTGCCAACCAGGATCAGCAGGATACGTGTGAACACGCACAACACTGTCTGAATTTTCCGAATATGGTTTATTGTGTATTGAACCTTGAAAATACTAAAAATAAAAAAAAAACGTGTGCGTCTCGGGTCGCTCGACAGAAGTGACAACTTAAACTAATCAAAGTTGAGCTATTTAATATTGAAACTTTTTAACTTGAGAAAAGCTTAGGTTATTCCTTAAACTTTATGTATATTAATATGATAACGAGAGAGAAGGAGCCTGCCTATTGCTGCCGTATGCGAGAGAGAAAAGGAATCGGATACGAACTCTTTTTAAACTTATATTGAATTTCATGAAGCCAAAAAACCTCTCTCGATTCGATCTCATTTTCCATGAAGCCAAAAAAACAATCTAGATTCGATCTCAGATTGAATCTAGATCGCTTTTTGCGAATCTCGATTCAGAGCCAGATTTACACATACTTTCACACACACACACACAAATTGACATTCCTTAACGTCATCGGATGGAAATTTGTTTTTCTCATTGTGGTTTTGTGTGGAGCAGCAATTATTAATTATATTTCAATATCATCCGATGATGGAGAAGATGTTGTTGCATATCCATCAAACGAAGAAGTGGACTATCATTTCAGCTGTTTATGAAACACACACAATAACAAAAACAAAATAAATCTAGTTTTATTTTCCATGCAACCAGAAAAATCGTGAAATCTACATCCAATCTGAGGGCGAATCCGAAAATGTCGTGGAATTCACCATTAATTTCACTCATATAAAGGCTGAACTACGATGGACGGGACTGTTGCGAACGAATAAGGGACTCCCAAATAAAACCAACACCAAATTATTTGATCCGATTTTGAAAAAAAAAATTACCTACTAAATCTGAATTGCTCGTTGTATGGGACCTGCTATACCGATAAGACAATTTACATCTTTCAAACTTGAGGGTCTTTTTTTAATTTTAACTATACATACGCCTGTAAGACCTATAAGGTCTTTTCAAATGCAAGAAATAGAAATATAGAAAAGAATTTTTGTTGGTACAGTGAATTAAAATTGAGGTAGATAAATATATACAACCACACCAAGTCTGAATTATTTCGTAAATGTCGTTGTCAACTTAAGTATAATAAAACTAAAAACGCAGTTTTCTTACAAATATAGGTACTTTAAGTATACAAATATAGGTACAAATTAGCTCTTTGTATGGGAGCCTTGGTTTAGAAAGGAGTGACAGACAAACCTTATGCTCATTTGAAAAATGCAGGTAAATCCAGATTTTCATTATGACCATTTAAGCCACAAACGAAATAAGCAGTTTTCTCGAAAAAGACCTAGGTACATACATAGGTTTGTTAAATTATGAGTTTCATTGAAATTCTTACAGCCGTTTTAGAGCATATCCAAACAGAACAAAACCATTGCTTGAAAGGTACCACCAGTTCGAGCCAGGCTTAAATGAAATTAAAATATCGAAACCCATTTTTCTGGAAACTGCTGTATGCATATGATTATGCAGTAAACCAAAACTTGCCCTATCTATATTTCTGCAGTTCTAAAACACTTGTTTCCTACAAGAGACAATGTGAGAAAATAAGCTTTACCTTTTTTTTGCAGCAGTAGGTAGGTATTCAAGATTCAAAAATTAATATTATTTTAGTGACAGTTAAAACTTTCAGCTTTAAATATTTGAATTGTTTTTTCTCCCTCCCTTTAAATGTTTAGCTTTTACCATCTGCATAAAAATTGGCCTCCATTAACGCAACAAAAAATATAGGTACTTATGTACAATAGCTACATATAGGTAGTCACTGGAACTGACCTCCCTAAAACAAAAGCAGCCAAGTAATAAATAATTTGGAAGTTAACATACATAAAGATAAAGACGTTTGACCTTGAATAAAATCAACATTAAATTGTTAATTTCGTTGTTCCACTTTTGCTCGGTACATTTTCGATCAAAGCTAAATTATTTAAGCCGGTTTCACATGCATGTAATTGACTGAAAAATATGTTTGCCATTTTCAAACTTCAAAACAATAAGATAAGGCTTCATTTTTAATAAAAGGTAACACTTTGACGGAATGCGAAAACAAAATCGTTTTATCTTCTTATCACAGCCTGTGCTCTTTCACATATCAGACATGTGAAAGCTTTGTTTTGGAAGGGGTAATTGGGAGTGCTGGGATCGAGAATGACGAATATTCATGAAGAAAAAAAAATAAGCAAATGTACTTTTAAAATCAATTTTTCTTCCTGAAAAAAAATCGCGTAGAGTTGGGAGAAGGCATAGGCATATAAATATATTTTTTATAAATTCATCCTCAACGTATGTATCTATGTTGAACTTGTTTTTATCTAACAATTATTACAACTGACATACGTATGGGTGCTAAAGCCTAAACTAAAATGCCTACCTGCTACGGCCCATATCCTATTCATCATATTGGAGTACCTACCTAAATTATCGAATTTTTCATTACCTGTTAATTTTATGAAGGTAATGAGGATGACCACGAAACACGGATGAAGATGATGCATGAATCAACCAACTTAATTAAAGAATAGAAGACACTCCACTCACCTTAAATTAATGCGGTTACGGACAAAATTCGTTTCCATAATATATTAAGTACCCAATGCGATGAAACTATAATTGTTTCTCACACTTGTTTTTTTTTTTTTTTTTAAACACGAAGATACACAAGACCGAAGAAAAATAATGTGCAAAGATTTGCCTACGTAATTTTAGCACTTAACTCTTCTTCTTTTTGTTGTTTAGCAAATAACGAAACTATATTATTTAAATACCGATCATATTAAGTTGTTTGAACAAAAAATATTGTATACTAGACAGAGGACAAAGAAAGTAAACTAACAAGTAACAACAATAACACAGACTAAGGCTAAAGCTGGTTAGACTTATATGAAAGACGTGACAGTCAATTTAACTGACAGATCAACATTTAGTACCCAACCCCGGCAAAAAACATTCATTTACTAAAAAATAAACTTAATAAAACTGTGTTTTATTTTGTTTAAAGTTTGACTTAATGAGAAGAGAAGTGAGAAGAGAGTAGTCGTTCTCGTTGGAAATCTGAGAGCAGGGATGAGAATTTTCTCCGTACGTACTATTTCCACTTCTTTTTTAATTTTACATTTAAGTACTTAATATAATGGGGATTATGAATGACATAACGTTAACAGGGAAGTCGAAAAAATGCTGCCTGTTTGTCCTTGACCATTTCTACAGTCCAACCATTAAACCTACTTGCCAGCTAGTTGTTTTGACATTTCCATGTTTTGGAGCCTTTTTCCCGTACTACCAATTACCCTTCAAGCAAAAATCACTGACTTCAGAATTCTCGGTTCAATTCTGGCTCACCTGAGTCTGCGTTTAACGAGGCCTCTCACGAAATTGCATGCATGGCATACAAAATTAAGAAAGAGAATCGAGAGTCGAGCATTTTTTTTTCTTTTTCAATAGATTGAGAGAGGGAGGGAGAGAGCAGGAGCCTTTTATTCATGTATAATATGTTTACTTTTTTTTAGTTAACAGCATGGTCTTTTTGAGTGGACATGTACTTAATACTCGTGCTTCAAATACGTTTATAAAGTTATTAGTTATTTGCCTAAAACTCAGAGTTGTCTTAATATAATTAAACAACAAATAAATATAAATTGTGTAGCCCGGCCACTTCTAAGTCGGCAAATATAATATTAATACCGTGTTAATTTATAATTAATGAAATGTAATCGTACCCTGGAAAAAAATGTCAATAAAGTTATACAACTACTACTACTATGTTTACTTTTTGGTTTATAAGAAATAAAAAAAATAAAAATATGGCAATACATTTTATTTATATGTTGTTTTGGACGACAGAGACAGAAGTTTTTTTCGATATCCTCCAACTCGTTTGCTTTTATTACATTTTTGTTTTCAAGTTTGTTTTGGGTGCAATTTCGCTGAGCGGGACCAAAGAGCATATATACATAGAGTCCAATCTTGTGCCTTGTTTTGATTTTGCCTACAAGCTACAGCTGTCATATTGTTCTTTTTGTTAAACATGTGTGTGTGCTACAGCTGTCATATTGTTCTTTTTGTTAAACATGTGTGCGTTCACACGGACAATGAATACAATAGGAAAGGGACCACGAAAATTTTAGCAGAGGAGGATGGAACGTAGGAAAGATTGGACTCTATGTATATATCCTCTTTGGCGGGACGCGCTCGCTCTCTCTCTCTCTCTCTCTCTCTCTCTCTCTCTCTCTCTCTCTCTCTATTTCTCTCACACAAGTGAGTCCGTGGGATTTCTAATTTAAATACTAAATGGAGCCGACAAACGTCGTTTTACGGCTCCGTATTTGGGTCCGTATGCGGAGTCTTGTATGTGAATTTGACTTCGCGCGTGGATCCAATTCGGATCAATTTGCTTGAAGGGATATATTTATCATTATGTCATTTTGTTGAAGCTTACATACAAAAATCGTAGACATTGGAAACGAGGCCATTGTATATAGAACCTTTAGAAATATCACTTGGGAGTTTTCCTGCTCGGCCGCGGACGACAAAACAAGGCATTAACTCATTTCAGATTGTAAGTGAAGAAGCAAAAGATTGAAGGGAGTAAAGAACATGCTAAAAATAATTATTGTCTTCATTGAAAATATTAAGGAAACGAGAGTTATTGTCTTCTTTGAAAATAATAAGGAAACGAGGGCACTTAATGCAAGGACTACAGCAAAGATTGTTTTTAATCGGTTTTGCTTTTGGTGACTTTCTTATGGCGATTTGTATTGGTCACGTTAGATCAATATTTGTTGATCTGAGATTAATGTTTTTTGATCTGACAGCTAAATTTTAATTTCCTTTGGTCAACAAATCAATTTTTTTTTATCTTAGATCAATATTCTAAATCTCATTTCCTTTCGAGATTTAACACATACCACAATACTTTTTGACATTTCTCGAACAGCAGACTTTTCTAGCATTGCGAGAATTTAATTCTTTTGTGACTCATTTAAAAATCAAACATCTGACATTAAAATCTAGGATTACGAATAAAAATCGCCATTACACATTTACCGCATCAGCAGCGCTCTTAGCGGTAAAACAGGACAATAATAAAAACTCCATAATGTTAGTACTTTCGGTCCTATATACAATGCACCTTCATACAAAACAAACCAGCGGCCGAAGTTTGCTTCTCACTTTTACCCTACAAGCAAAGTCATGCTAGGATCGATTTCGTTGCATATTTTTATTTTACGAGTGTAGTTAAAGGTGGCTTTACATGGAGTTGCAAATGCAGACGATAAAGCAACAACAACAATCATAGCGCAGACGATGAAGATGAACATGTTCGTCTTCACTATAATTTTCAAGCTGCATCCATAATTTTCCTATATTTTGCATCGATGAAGACGTATGCATTTTGGCCTTCCCTCTCAACCACACAAGTATGATTTATTGATTTTGCATCCTCTTTTTTTGCAACTCAGGGCTTGCAGCTCTATGTAAAGGCACCTTAACTGTCCTCTTATCACTTGCTCTGTCCTGTAATTGGATGACAAATTACCAAAATTGTGTGGGTATGAGTTTGTTTGTCGGCATTCGTGTATGAGCATTTTATTTTACTCGTTTACACGACTGGGTCGCACGAACTTGCCCTAATGTGAGACAGTAGACTTTAATTTGACAGTTCTATCAAATACATGTGTTCTTATTTGAAGCGGTCCATACGCACCGCGTCAACCCACAAATATTAATTTTGAAAATATCCCCTCCGTTTATTTTATACAATGGTTTCACATAATATAGGTTGTTGAGTTTTTTTATTTGATTCTAAGCTGTCTTACATGCGAACAATTCTAAGATCTCAGACCATCACTAACCCTGCGGCCACGTATGCCAGCTACTGGCGAGCAAGTTACTACATCAGATTTTCATCAGATTTTTATCTGTGTGTGGCAGGAAGTTTGTTTGTGTGAGTGGAAATTGTGAGTGTATTGCGAACTATTGACAGGAATAAAAAAAGGCAAAGGCAGAGACAATAAATAAATAATGAATAAAATATTTTAAGAGTGTTAAAGGCAAGAGTTGGTGTTCTGTGTAATAGCCTTTTCTTAAGGTCTTGTAGTACGGAAACAACGCTTATATTTTATAGGACGTGTCTAGTCGATCAAAGAAATGTCATATGTCACCTGTGCCAACATTTTCGTCGGTATTGTGCCCGACCTCAGAATTATTATTCTAAATATATAAAATCTATAGTACTTACTTTGGAGAAGGCGTTTGGCTGTTTTGTCGAGACTGCTTACAATAGCTTTGCCATTGCATATATGAACAATAGTATTCCCACTTGAGGTGCGCCATCTATCGACGAAAAACTAAGCTCTAGAATACCATGGAAAGCAAGAACAAGAATTACCACCATTTTAATTGTAGTTGTTGCTTTCCATGGTATTCTAGAGCTTAGTTTTTCATCGATAGATGGAGCACCTCAAGTGTTAGTACTATAGTTTATAAATACAATGGCTTTGCTTACCTATATACAATACAATCTGAAGATAGCAGCGCCGCCCAGTAGCCACTGATTGAAACACGAAATACTTCATAGAACTAGTTTAGATCAAATGCATAGAGAAAACAGACTACATACTGCCCAAAGTATCTTTTGCAATATACTGCAAAAATAATGGATTTCATTGGCGTGCTAAATATGCCCTTACAGTAATGAGACATAGGCTGTTTAACATTTGTTGTCTATTAAATAATTTTTATATTACTATAATATTCAATAATTTCACAAATGAACCATATATATGTATATATACTGTCCCTTAAAATTAAATGTAAAATGCTGTGGTGTGTGTAAAAAAATGTATAAGATCTCCATCAAAAAAATCTATCTGCCGTACCAAAATAAAATATTGATTGTTTTTGTTGCTGAAGATGTGTCAAGACTAGTGATGGTGCTGCGTGCGGATAGACATTTGCAAAATAATATGAAAAAGAGATAAGTCATTTATTGTTTCCCGGGTGCACACATTTTCTTATTGCCACGCGGATTTTATAAAAACTGCGGCACGTTTGTTGATACATTCAGTTCAAAATAAAAATAAAATATTAAAACATTCACGGCGTAAATATATCACAAGTGATAAATTTATCAAAAATTCGTTTTTTGTTCTAATAATAATAAAATGGCTGAGAAGTCGTCTAATAATTGCAATGATTCGTTGTCGTCAAAGGAAGATTTAAAGGATGGGTTATCTTGTGAAACTCTTTTTGCCCAAAGTGAAGGCTTAACTTATAAGTATGCTTTTTTGTCAATATTATTGAAATAAAGTACGTGCTGACCATGTTATAATATTTAATCTATTATAGTGACTTCCTCATCCTGCCAGGATATATTGATTTCACAGCGGAAGAAGTGGAAATCAGTTCTCCATTAACAAAATTAATTAAGTTAAGATCTCCTCTGGTGTCATCTCCCATGGACACTGTAACTGAATCCGATATGGCAATAGCCATGGCTGTAAGTATCGCTATTAAAAAATGCGCTTGCTATGTTTCAATGAACAAACATTGTAATAGACACCATGAGGCGGCGGTCAGCGGTTGATTTCATCATAAACTCTCGTATTTTGATATCATCTGGATTTTTATTGCGGTTGATTTTATGGGATCGATTCTCTAGTATGTACAGTGAAACTGAGAAAATATATTATTCTTGTTGTGATTTTTTGGTTGTGGTAGACCATAGCTTAATGTTTTTTTTAACAAAAGTAAACAATAGTATGTTTTATGTTCTTGTCAATTCACGTTGTAGAATTATAACTCAGTTAAGGTACATACATTTGGGAAATTTTTTGAATTGAAACTTGTATCGGGAATTAAATTTCAAGGTCGAATTAAAGTGAAGAGATTTAAAGGAATCTTATAAACCCTATTATTGACATTCATTATTATGCTAATTAAATGGGTCGTCATATAAGATTAAAAACCCAATTGTTAGATTCACAGACCAATACATTTTACTGGGCAATACGGCTAGAATTCACGTGGTTAATGCGTTTGTCAGGATATACCTACTTGTATGAGAGAAATTCCGAAAAATCTATTCTAGATAAAAGTTAGACTGTCCTAAAAAAAATAGCACCCTAAACGTTTGATCAAAATTTTTGTAGCCGTTTTCATATTCATTATTGTATGGCTGGTACTACTGTTATTTTTGGGCTAGAAGTAAAAGTTTTAAAAATTCAAGCAAATCAATCCATGCGTTCCGGGTGTAGAGGTGCTAATAGACAGAAGGACGGAATTTGCGACCCACTTTACTTTTTACCTCTCCATCATAGTTATGTCATGTGTAATTGCTATCTGAACTTTTTAACGAATCCATTACTAGCCTTATTATTCTTTAAATCGCAATTAAAAAGGGCAGATATTTGTTTTTTACTTTGATCATTATTAATTTTTCTGAGCCAGTCAGCAATAGGGAATCAGATTCGGTATATCTATAGTCTCAGCTCCATTTTAATTTTAGAAGCTATATTTAAATCTTATAGTGACTTATCTTTAAAAATAATCTAAATCTCACGAATTTTATAATTATTTCACTTGCCTATTTAGTTATGTGGTGGCATTGGTATTCTACACAATAATTGCACTCCCGAATATCAGGCCAACGAAGTACACAAAGTAAAAAAATACAAACATGGATTCATTCGCGATCCATCGGTTATGTCACCAGATAATACAGTTGGAGATGTACTTGAAGCACGGCGCAAAAATGGTTTTACTGGCTATCCAATCACAGCCAATGGCAAACTTGGAGGCAATCTTCTTGGTATTGTTACTTCACGTGATATCGATTTTCGTGAAGACCAACCGCATTTGAAACTGGGAACAATTATGACAACTGATTTGATTACTGCACCAAATGGTATAACATTGCATACAGCTAACGCTATATTGGAAAAGAGCAAAAAAGGCAAACTACCAATTGTTAATGAGAATGGTGAATTGGTTGCTTTAATAGCTCGTACGGATTTGAAAAAGGCTCGTAGCTATCCAAATGCATCTAAAGATAGCAATAAACAGTTGCTAGTGGGGGCAGCTATTGGTACACGTCCCGAGGATAGGGAACGTCTTAAGCTGTTGGTATCAAGTGGAGTTGATGTAATTGTGTTGGATTCTTCGCAAGGAAATTCAATTTACCAAATTAATATGATCAAGTACATAAAAGAGACCTATAATGATTTGCAAGTTATTGCTGGAAATGGTAAGTTTATCAAAAATCTTATCAAATTCTTTAAAATTGTTACAAGTTTTTTTTTTTAAGTTGTAACCAGAGCACAGGCGAAAAATCTTATTGACGCCGGTGCCGATGGTCTTAGAGTGGGCATGGGTAGCGGTTCCATTTGTATAACTCAAGAAGTGATGGCATGCGGGTGTCCTCAAGCAACAGCTGTCTACCAAGTTGCAACATATGCCAAACAATTCGGTGTTCCAGTAATAGCCGATGGTGGTATTCAGTCGATTGGCCATATAGTCAAGGCCATTGCATTGGGTGCATCAGCTGTTATGATGGGTTCATTGCTGGCCGGTACCTCCGAAGCTCCTGGAGAGTATTTCTTTTCGGATGGTGTGCGTTTAAAGAAATATCGTGGAATGGGAAGCTTAGAAGCGATGGAAAGACGAGATGCCAAAGGTGCGGCAATGTCACGTTACTATCACAATGAAATGGACAAGATGAAAGTTGCACAAGGAGTCAGTGGTAGCATTGTAGATAAAGGATCTGTTTTGCGATATATTCCATACTTAGAATGTGGTCTCCAACATAGTTGTCAAGACATTGGAGCACGATCTATTACTGAATTAAGGTAAGCAATAACGACTTATGCTTTTATCCTTATCGAAATCCTCTATTTTTTTCTATCTTTTATTTCATAGGAGTATGATTTACAGCGGTGAACTCCGCTTCATGAAACGTACTCATTCTGCTCAGGTTGAAGGCAATGTTCACGGTTTGTTTTCGTATGAAAAGAGGCTTTTTTAGCATAAACCCAAAAGTGTAGTACCATTGAAATATAGCACTGAAGGTGAATTTAATTACAAAAAGAAAAACTACAAAGCCAACACCACCAATAATAAATACCAGAGAGCCCAACAACAACAACAAATATCAAGAGGAACCAATGAAAATAGATGCAAATAAGCCCTTTTACTAAAAATTCTAGATTTTATTGATTCTAATGAAATTTATCTACTCTCATGAACTTAAAAGTATTTAATAATAAACGAGAAAAATGAAAATGAGTCTTCAATCTTAATTGATCCCAACGGATTTCTGTATTCGACTTGAGTTGTCCACTTCTTTATTATAAATGAAAATTCCACATAGAATAAAAGAAAAATGTTAATGGTTTATACAAACTAAAAGTTCAAATAAAAAGTTTAATTGAAAAATATGTTGTTTTTGTTTTTGAGGAAGCATTGAAATTTTAAAATAATTTACAATTTTACAAAACTCGGAAAGACAAACAGACAGAGAGATAGACCGACAGACAGACAAACAGAGAGGGCTAGACATACGGCTGAAAAGTCGCAGATGTATAGAAAAACAGACAAACAGACATAGTTACATACACACAGGCAGAAAGACGAATCAGCAAACATGCACACAAAAATAGACTGACAGACAGACAAGCAGACCGACTTACAGGCAGACAGACAAACTTATGTAGCATTTCCTGACAGCGTACGAGACTCCCTTTGAAACGAAGTAATTTTTTACCGAGCAATGTAAAGAAAAATTGCTAAAAAATTGATTGCTTCAAAATATGGTTACTAAAAAAAGAACAAAATTATATTTCAAAAATTTCCAAACCTTTGGCGGTATTACTGATTGCCTTATTCGATTTTGTGATTTTTGGAAAATTTTCGAGTCCAACAACCCAGAAATATAGCAGATTTCATTATTTGTTCTGTTCTGTGTCGGTTGTAAAGAGTAGGACCGTGTTTTAATTAAAAATTCAGAATATTTTTTTAAGTTTCTTTATAAATTTTACTGCGTATTTTTTTTCTTTATTTTATATATACACCGTATATTTCAGACATTTTTTTTTCACAATATAAATTAAGATTTTTGAAAAAAAAATCCCACAAATACATATATATGTTCGTATCTGACGAATTCAATAATTATTTTACAATCTGAATACAGTATTTTATAATTAAGAATTAATTAATAATTATAACTTATTATTGGCCTTGGATTTTTTCTTAAAGATAAAGTTATACCAGTTTATATTACCGTATATTCAGGGGGTAGCCATTAACAAGACAAGAAAAAAAAATGTACCGCACGAGTGAACCTTACGAACTTGCTCCTCTTATATCTAATAATAGTGCTATACAAAAAAAACGTTTAAGCCATTGTTCTTGGAATCTTCCACGTGCTTTTATAAATGCCGTTCGACTAGTTTTTACTTAAAGGTTATATTGTATTAATCTCTAATGTTTATGGATTTATTACTTTAGGTCTGAGATTAAAGTTTTTTTGGAAATAATCTTTTAATAAGGTTATTTAGGTGTTTTTTTTATTTAGGTCTTTTTTTTGTATGCAAGCTAGTCTTCCATATGGGAAAAAGAATATTTTTTTTTTTGGAAAATCCTTTTAAAGGTCCCTACATTGATAAAACTTAAAATGTAGGAAGCCCAATTGATATTAAATTATAAAACAAATTTTTTGTATTTCATATTCATATTAGTTTAATTTTTTTATTTTTGAAAATCTCAAGATCGAAGGCTTCTCTTGATATATTGGGTTTAATTTTTTTCTTGTCCTGGTATGGTAGATTACTTCTGTATATATTTGTAAAAAACTAAATGTAACCAACCCTGTATGTATAATTATGTCTAACTCATCCCCACAGTTCAAGAGAGAGAGGAACCAAATGTTTTAATATATGCAGGTTAATGGAAGGACCATGACATCTCCCAAAACAAAATCCCTGCTTACCAACATCCCACATCACAAAATCCCTCATCACGGAATCCTAGAACAATCAACGTCACGTCAACGTGAACGTTTAGGCTTTGCTCCAAAATTGTTTTCCTTTTCTTAAAAAAAATATCTGACTTTCACAGCATTAACATACATTTTTTAATTAAAGAATATTATTAAAATATAAGCTTTTTTGAGCCTTGAAGTAATTCCTAGTTCGCCCAGAAATATGTTTAAAAATTACCACTTTCTAAATTTAATTTAAGTTAATGTTTTTGTATGTGTCAAGTCACGTAAAGAAGATGTTACGAGTGCGATTTGATACAGAACAAAGCAACTTTGGAGCCAGGATTCCGTGATATGAGATTTCTTTTTTGGTTTAATATGTTTTGGAATTTGGTATTGTGATTTGTTCATGCATAAATTGTTTGCTTCGAGATTTCATGGCCAGTTTTTGTTCTTAATTTATACTTATCGTATTCTTAAACTCTCTTTTTTTCTTTTATTCGAGTTTGTTTGGTTGATACTGAAATTAAAGGCATTCATTACCATTATGAAGAATCCTTACATATTTTCGATGTCATTTCGATAAGTGGTTCCAATTCTTTGCTTGAGATTAAATCGAATTCTTGGACAAAGTAATAAAAATGCTTATAGCAGGTGTTCACATGAGCTTCCTGCAAAAAAGTGATAGTAAACAAATAAAACATAGAAACAAAAATACAAGTGATCATACATACCGCTCCAATGCTTACAATACGATCAAAGTGATGAATATACACGTGAACGAAGACTCGAAATAGACGGGTAAGAATTTTCCTACAAAGAGTGACAAATGTTTTCGGGAAGGGTACATCTGTTGAAACAGGGAATACAGTTTCATTGTTAATTTGCGATTCTATCCAATCCATTAAAAGTTCAACGTATCGCGGTGCCGGCAGATGTGTTGGTTTTTTGTAACTGTTTTTTTTTTTTAATAACAAGTATATACAAGCTATAAAAACAATTTTTATTTTCTATATATTTAACTTACTTTTCTCCGTCCGCCCAAAGATATTCATAGCGAGAGCCCCCAGACATTACCGGGCACGTTGTTTCACTGCAGTACTCAGACACAGTGCCATAGATTAAATTTATTCGATTAAAAAAGTCCACAACTATAAAATGAAATTTAAATACAATATTACATTTTGGAAATTGCAATTCTTACATTAATAAATAAAATGCACGACTTGGTAGCTCGTACATGCTCCTAAGGCAAATAGCACGATGATAACAGTTTAATAAAACCGATAAAACCAGATTTCCCTTATTTGCATTTGTAGCCAAACACTATAAATGGAGTTTTCGTCAAAGCTTTGTTATTAGTAATTATCGGAAAAGCCGTTACTGATCAATTTAGATAAAAAGAAAACAATTTTTTGGCTAAAACCTAGTGGCTCGTTGTATGGGAGCCACCATCTTAAGGACAGTAAGTAAAAAAAAATTGCAATGCTAGAAGCTATAAAGAACTATAACAACCAAAACTTGAGTGAATTCGATACAGCCGTTGCAAACTTATGGCTATTTGAGAAACAACGAAAAAAAAACTCGACAACCGTTTTTCTTCGCATAGATGAACAGAGACACCGAC
Organism: Platycheirus albimanus; assembly: GCA_916050605.2. Classification (NCBI taxonomy): domain Eukaryota; kingdom Metazoa; phylum Arthropoda; class Insecta; order Diptera; family Syrphidae; genus Platycheirus; species Platycheirus albimanus. Next base: position 8,176,355 of record OU696699.1, on the reverse strand, counting down.
GGACGGTATGGCGACCACTAATTCGGCCCTCTCTATCACCCTTATGTCATGTTTGGTTAAAACTTCGTTTTTTCTCTTAGAGCAAGTGAAATTATAATCCGTTCATTAATAGCTGATTGATATGGTTCGATTAATTTTGAAAACATGAGAATGAGAAGGTAAATGTTACAGGTTAGGTTAGCATTTAATGGTCACCGTAACTCAAGGTGTTTCAAAAATCTATTGTCTATTAAATTGGCTTCTTCCAACAACGTAACACAAAGTCCTAAGGGCCAGTTGAATGAGTGGCTTTCGGAAAAACCGTTTGTAGCGGACTATATATATACGCTAAACGGGTTATGTGTGGTAAGGCTTGCGTGTCGGTGTAATCCTCGGAAAATTAATATCAAGAGATGACAAAGAATGTCCTCCACAAATCCTCGATTAAACCCATATGGGTTATTTTTATTGGAGGGACATCTGAAATTTGAAGTTTTAATGCGTATATACAACTATTCTGCGACACGTTTCCTGTCATTATAAGAGCTGTTTTAAAAAAATGGTGGTTAAAGGATTGCATTTAGAAATAATTATTGTATTTCCTGAAACATTTGTTTTCAGAATTCATAAAGGTTTTTTGGTAGACGGATCAAATTTTTTAACTTAATATGTTAATATCATAATGTGACTGTGTCGACGTTAATTTCCAAAAGCGACCAAGCAAATGTAAATTATTGGGTCCAGTTTGAAATATTTTTCATCTGATAGATGGCGCTCTTGTCGAAATATTACTATATTCAAAAATGAATCATATCCCATTCTTAATATACGCTGGGTTATTGCTAAAACATAAAATTAAAAAAAAAAATAGCCGAAGGTTGACAAATTGAAGTGGCGAACTGCCTTTCATTTTCAACATACCGTCCCTACTTAGCTTTTTTTTTAATCCGAATCAAAATTAATTGACTAGCTCTTAAAAATGCTCTTGTCCGGTGTGATAGGTCCGCTTGGAATGCGAGTTAGTTTACTCTGATAAGTGTATTAATACCGCTTTGAGTGTGCGCCATGTGTTTCCGATTATTATCCTGTCTGAAGACGCACGTAAGAGGCATATTCTATTCAGCATGAAACATGAAACTATCGTGGAAAAATTTGATGCCGCGAACGCGAAGATGCAATCGCAAGAGAGCGCCAGGCGCTACCGCGTCACCTAACCTCGGCATTAGCGCCAAACCCTGGCTAACAGAAATGTCGGAGCGCGCACACAGCCTTAGCTGATAATTTGCAGCGAACACCTATGCAGAATCTCAAACGGCGTAAACAACAAATTAGTCGTTGTCAGGCAGTATAATCTTTCGATTTAGTCGTTGACGAAGAAGACTTATTTCTACCCTACCAGGAAGAAATTCGGGTAGCGATATCCAAACTTAGTCCAACAATGCTGGGGATGATGCCATCCTGACCTAGCCCTTCAAACCAACGGCAGAAGACGAGTTATGGAAGAAAATACCAACTTATCTGCAAAATCTGCTCGTATGAAAGTATGCCCGACGAATGGAACCGCAGCATTGTGCGGTTTATTCACAAGCAAGAAGATATTCTGAACCGTGCCAACTACAGGGGTATAAGTCTAGTATTTTATGTGAAGGTCTGAAGCATTTTGCAAGCGACCTTATTGAGACAAGAAGAGATCATTATTTTAATGTTTGAACGCATTTTTAGATCAAATTTATGTTATATGTATTATGTGCTCCCTGCGTAAATCGTTAGAGAACAAAGAAATTCAGAACGCAATGCGATTTGCGCGATTCGCGAAAAAAAAACACAAAAAAATGTTTGAAGTCTTCGAGAAAAGTCCCTTATAAAATAACATACTCTTGTGTCAGATTGTACTCGCTTTAAAATGTCGTTTTTGGAATGTGACGATGTCATTGCTCCCCTGATTTACATAAAAAATATAACTTCGAATATGTTTTATCATATATTTACCATGCACAGCCAACCAATCGTTCATGTTTTCTCCTTCGGGCAAGCGAACCACCTGCCGCAAATTGATGCCAGACTGAAGACTTGCCTGGGCTTGTTTGTGCAAGGAATATCGAATTGTGCCGGTTGAGAATCGTTTTTTAGGCCTGAATGTCTAAAACATCATTTATTAAAACAAAACTATAAGGAACGTAAATGGCAAATACCTTTCCTTTCTGAAAGAACTCAAGAAATCCATTCAATGCCATTCTTTCTCTCTGAAATAAATAGTTTAGTTTGAAGATTTATTTTGGATGGGTTGATGAAGCCACAGATTAGTAGTTGCATATATGTAGGTGTGTTATGTTTGGGTGAATGATTTTGTATCTAAGTTATATACCAAAAAATGCGTTAATATTACTATTATGCATTTATTAAATGAAGCGACAGAATAATGCTTTAGTTTAAACGATTTTCCATAAAAACATTGAGACACTATTTACTACTTTTACATTTCGACGCATAATTTATGTTTTTGTTGATTTTTATTTTATTTATTTTTTATCACAAGGTGTATTCAAAATAATAATAGTAAAACTATATGAGACATTTTACAAACTACAAATTTAATTATTTAATCTGACATCTGAGTCGCTATTTTCAGTTGAATGACAAATCCCCTTTGCAATCTGCCAAATATTTTACAGGGTTGGTTATTTTTTTTTTTTGGAGTGTTTGTCGCTGCAAGTTCTAATTCTAAGTACTATGCACGTGGCGCTTGTCTGTGTTGCCCTCTTGTGCCTCAAAACTTGAGTTCTAAAAGCATACTACTACTATTCAAGTTGATAGTTGACGGCAAGATTTTAAAGTTTGTATTTGTAGGCGAAAATTTGTATTGCGTTGTTTGCTAGTATTATCACGTGTGGAGCTCGGGTAATTTACAGCTATACTCACTCGTATGTATAAACTATAGCACTATGACAATGTATATACATTTTTATAGTAATTACATGGAACATTTTGTTTTAGTTCTGAACTTCGTCAATGGTGGCGCTAGTTGTCTTATCTACTTTACATCAAATTGTCTTCTATTGTTGTTTTTGCTTCCCATGGAGTTTAGACAAAAACTACTCAAATAACTCTCCAATAAGTGTTTGTGAACTTCATCCATAGAAGACGTACTAAATGTTCCTCTGATTGGGAATACTATAAATTATAAATATATAATACGATCTGGTGGAACTGGTCTTGTATCATTGCAAAAGTGCAAGAGTGCGAGATTTTCTTGCACCACAACAAAATATACTGGATGTCATTTTGTTACATTTTTGCACTTTACCTATACCTCAACCCTCTTGCAACAGAAAAATACAACGGTGCAAAATTTTTAATTTTGATTTGAACTTAATTTTGACATTTGTGTCGATCTTATTTTGACATTTGCGTGCGTTTTGCTACAGATTGGAAGAAGTGGTTTCACGATCTTTAAAAAATAAATACAATTTTGCACTTTTACAAGACTTGTATATTCACCAGATCGTGAATACCCCTAATCATTGACATACTATACATGGACTGCTAGTTGCCAACTTCACGATGGTTCCACTTATACGCCAGCGCCACTAACTCAAACACGGCAAAAAGGTAGAACTACTATTTTGACATTTCATTTGTTGATATCAACGCTGTACCGGCTCTCAACGTCCTTTGGTATTTGCCTTCTCAAGAAGCAAATCGATCGTAAGTTACTGAACTTGGTTGTTTTTAATAATTTTAGATGTTTTTTAGAGCTGGAACTTGTTTCTTAATTGTTGTTTTTTTTTTTAATGTTTTAGTGTCCGCAAGCAAGTTGTGAACATCCCATCTTTCGTTGTGCGTCTGGATCACTGGTCTGGATCAAAGAGGATATATACATAGAGTCCAATCTTGTGCCTTGTTTTGATTTTGCCTACAAGCTACAGCTGTCATATTGTTCTTTTTGTTAAACATGTGTGTGTGCTACAACTGTCATATTGTTCTTTTTGTTAAACATGTGTGCGTTCACACCTTACTACTTACTTACATCGTTTCTTGTTGTTGTTTCACACGGACATTGAATACAATAGGAAAGAGACCACGAAAATTTTAGCAGAGGAGGATGGAACGTAGGAAAGATTGGACTCTATGTATATATCCTCTTTGATGACCGATAGCACGGACCAAGAAGATACAGACCGCCAACTCACCATATGGTCTCTCTTTTTGCCACCAAGCTAAAAATCAGCTGATATGCCATTTATTTTGAGAGTGTGACGCTCTCTCTTGCTTTTAAAACCCATTTAGCAAACACACCTAAAAAATAAATGGCATACGCAAGTATAGTTGCCATTACAAAATGCAGAGAGAGAGATGTACACGTATTCACAGACAGGAAAAAATATTTCGAGGGTGTTTCAGGCAAGGGGAGTACGAGTTGGCGGTCTGTGTATGGTCTGTGACCGATAGGAATTCAACTCATTATAAAAAATGTAATCAAAAAGCTTTAGGGGGACGGAGGCGAGGAAAGTTATCTCTCTCTATTAGTTCTTTCTTTCTGGCTGGGCGGCCGGGTCAAAAACGATAAGGACTACGGGTTCATCAATACTCCTAAATTCAATTTGTGTTATTTATGTTCGCATGAGAATTAAAAATAATATGAGTATATACCATGACGAAGTTGAAATTGAAGACTTTGAATATGATGAAGAAGATGAAATGTATTACTATCCTTGTCCGTGCGGCGATAGATTCCAAATATCGAAGGTAAGTACATGCAACTCTAAAGCAGAGAGAAGATACTAATAGAGAGAAACAACTTTCCTCGCCTCCGTCCCCGCAAAGATTTTTGTTTACATTTTTATAATGAGTTGAATTTCTATCGGTATATACATGTTTTCTCCTTGTCCAGAACAAACAAAATCAAAAAAAAATGTGTGTCTCTTTCTCTCTTATTTAAAGGTCTATGGACAGCAACTTGCATCTGTGTTGTCCTCACATTTTTTTTATATGGAGTTTAATCCAGATCCAGATGCAAGTTGTTGGCCGAATCGCAGCTAGAGGCTAAAAGAGAGCCATCGTCGAAGTTGCCTCTCTCTATTAGTATCTTCTCTAGCTGTCGCACGCAACGGATTCTATGATATGTTTACAAATAAAGTTTTATGTATTGTATTCAGGGCGAGTTAGTTGAAGGTGAGGAAGTAGCCACATGTCCTAGCTGTTCTCTTATTGTTAAAATCGTTTATGATCCGGTAAGTTAGATAATGCAAATTTATAAAACAGCATAAACAACAGACACTTTTAGGAGATGTTCAAAGCAGGAGAGGAAGAGGAGCCACATGAAAAGCCAAGGATTTTAAGTCTGGAAAAGAATTAAACTAATTCTAGCGCGCTTTGATTTGATCGATATGTATATAATTTTATTACTATTTTGTTTAATATATATATAATAACTAGCAGTCCCGGCCGAGCGTTACTGCGGCTTTATTCTATTGCGTTCAATTACATATGAAGATATTATTATTATTATTATTAACAAAACAAGAACAAACGAAATGGCATAAAACATTTTTGTTTGAGTTCAGTGCTACATTTGTGTATACTACTTGAAGAGTTAGTTTACGCTTACAAGTAACTCGGCAACAGTTTTATTTTCATTTTGTGGTGGGAGTTGCGTGGTTAATGTGAGACAAAAAAGAGGTTATGTTAATTAAAACTTAAATCAATTTACTTTGTATTTATTATAAAACTTATATCACAACTTAAGCCTAGTACTAAGATCACGCTTAAATTTATCTTCCATACAAATTTCCACCCAAGATAAATTTTAGCTTATGTTTTTAGCTGAGTAGTACACACTTCAAGCTAAATTCCAGGTGTCAGGCTAACGGCTAAGAAAAAAAGTCTCCACAAAATTTAGCTTGCGAAAGAATGTAAAACACATTATTTCACAAGATAAATTCTAAAGGCCCCGACCCATAGAATCCGTTGGTCCGTTGCGGCAACGCATCCGTTGACGTTTGCCGGATTGGGGGTGACCCAATGAATGCGTTGACGTTCCATTTTTTTCTCTTTTTTTTCTTTGAACATGCTGCAAAAAATTATGCTTTACATAATTACAACTGCAACCAAAACCCTTAGAAGAAGAAATATATTTCTCTTGTTCAATGCCAAAACGAAACCACTTCAAATCGAAAAAAAATTGCTGTCAACGGATTGCCGGAGAAGAAAAAGTTAAAAGTTCGGCTACTTCTGTCCGTTGCGTTGCCGCATGCGTTGTCTATGGACCACTTTTCATAAGAACGCGTGTTTTTAATCGAGCTGTCAGTTGATTTGCCTGACGCACGGACGCAACGGATTCTATGGGTCGGGGCCTTAACAGTTGTCAGAAGGTCTTGCGAAGGTCACACGAACTTGCTCGTATGTTCTATATTATATTATATATATCTATGTATTATAAAAGATTTATATTTTACTTACTACGCGTTTCGGAAATTAAATTTTCATCTTCTGGTACTAATTACCTAAAATTAATCAAGAATCTATCGATAAGAAAAAACATACAACATAATAGCGCGAAAGTTTAATAGATTCTTGATTGATTTTGGTTAATCAGTTCCAGAAGATGGGAATTTAATTTCCGAAACGCAATAAAAAAGATTATGTTAATTAAAACTTAAATGAATTTATTATAAAAGGTTTATATTTTGCTTACTACGCGTTTCGGAAATTAAATTTTCATCTTCTGGTACTAATTAACTAAAATTAATCAAGAATCTATCTATAAGAAAAAAAATACAACATAAGGCGTTTTCTTTTTTCATTCAGAAAAGAGCTCTGAACAGATTTCGAGTATATCGAGCTCGCTCTAAACGTCCTCTGAACCAATTGTGTTCAGAGCGCTCTGAACTATTTATGAAACGAATTTAAGAACGCTGTTATTTTTCCTTCTCATGCCAAATGAAAAACCTGAAAGAAAATTGTTTTTACATTTAAAATACCTTTTTCAAAGTAATTTATATTTATTTATTATTTATTTCTTCTTTTTATCAATTGAATTGGTTTGGAAGCGTCTCACTTTTGACGTTTATAGTTTTGTTCAGCTTCTAGCTCAGTCTGTTTAATAGATTCTTGATTAATTTTAGTTAATTAGTGCCAGAAGATGGAAATTTTATTTCCGAAACAAGAAGCACGTAAAATATAATATAAGTTGTGATATAAGTTTTATAATAAATAAATAATAAATTGATTTAAGTTTTATTTAACTTAATCTCTTTTATTTCTCACAGTCATATTTTCGTTTGTCTACAGTCCGTTGATAGGTTTTTCTGATAAATTTTCAGTAGTCTCAAAAACAATTTATTGATTTCTCTTTTAATATAGTTTGTGAACAAAAACAAGAAAACATGATTTAAAAAAAATCATCTCGAAATAATGTAATGCAATACTTCGAAGTGTTATCTCAACTTAATAATTCCAGTGTGTACAATCTTGGCGTGGAAATTGAGGTGAATCGGAATAGGGCTTTTAAGCAAACGGCAATATACTTCCCTCTCACTCGCTCAGAAATGTCAAATGAAACTTTCCGTATGAAAACAAATCAAAATTTGTGATTTTTGTATGCAAAAGCGATCGGACTTCCAAGAAAATAAACGAAAAAATATCTGGCTTTATAATTTTAAACAATTTTTTGCGAATAAACAATAGCTTAAATAGTGCCAAAGTGTTGTAAACAATTATTCTATAAAAAAAACTTGTATTGTGCGTTTAAACACGGAATAAAAGTGCGACTTGTTTTGGCGCGATTTATTCACTTTCGGTGGATTGATTAATAATTAAAAAAATATATTTCAATAATATTTACTGTGTTTCAATTTATCGTGATAGTTGTTGAATAAACACAATAAGTTTATTTCAACAAAATAATATAGTTTTATTGATTTCGTGCTACCAAAATATACCAACAAAGTATATATACATATTTTACCGCAATATTTTTTTTTCTTTCGTTGGCGGGATTCTCCAAAGAATTTTATTTTTCTTTAAATTACAATAAAGAAGTGCATTTACAATATGCCGACAAATTGCTGTGTACACGGTTGTAGTAGCAATTCGATTGCAAGCAAAGAAGAGCATTTCTTTACTTTTCCAATCGTATGGGCCTCTTCAAAATGGAAACGCATTTCTAAGATGCGAGTGAAATCCCGCCAAGGAAAGAAAAAAAAATATTGCGGCAAAATAATGTCCAACTTTGTTTGTATATTTTGGCAGCACGAAATCAATAAAACTATATTATTTTATTGAAATCAACTTATTGTGTTTATTAACAACTATCCCGATAAATAAAAACACAGTAAATATTATTGAAATATATTTTTTAATTATTAATCAATCCACCGAAAGTGAATAAATCGCGCCAAAACCAGTCGCACTTTTATTCCGTGTTTAAACGCACAATACAAGTTTTTTTTATAGAATAATTGTTTAAAACACTGGCACTATTTAACCTATTGTTTATTCACAAAAAATTGTTTTAAATTATAAAGGAAGATTTTTTTCGTTTATTTTCTTGGAAGTCCGATCGCTTTTGCATACAAAAATCACAAATATTTATTTGTTTTCATACGGAAACATTTTTGACATTTCTCTTTGACGTATTCGGATACTTCTCTATTTTGTTTATGTATGCGGTTTTGACGCACACATGTTTAAGAAAAAGACACTGATGACAGCTGTTGCTTGTAGGCAAAATCAAAAGAAGGCTCAAGATGGGCCTCTTATAGTATTTTCTCTATGGTTTGTAAAGTAGGGAAAAATTTATAAGAGAGAATAGTTGTGTGTGTCAATCGGAAATTTATAATGCTTTGTAGTACGCCAAAATTCTCAATAATAAATAGCTTGCCATGTAAACATATCTATACAAATTTTCACACCTCTTCAATTTATAATGCTGGACACTCTAAATGGGCAAACATTCGACATATTAAAGCCCTTAAAGATGGACAAAAGTCGGCGTTATTCACAAAATATTCAAGATATATACGCATTGCCATCCAAGGTGAAAATCACGGCAATTTTTTACTTACATAATTTTCAATAATCACAATTTTGTATTTCAGAAGGAGGATCTCCTGACCCCACATTAAACACTCAGCTGCGAAATGTTATGGATGATGCTTTGCGAAAGAACATGCCAATGGCTACTATACAAAATGCCATTAAGAAGACTGCTGCAAGTAAAAGCCTTCTAAAGAAGCACTTTCTTTACTGGCGCTTCCAAAATAAAGTGTTTGCCATTTGTTCTCTCTACACTGATAATTTTCCGCAGTTAAAAATGGAATTGGCTCCGATTCTTAAGAAATCTGGGTAACACATGATTCAAAAATTATGAAAAGTATAAATCAATTAAAGAATAACTTTATTAGAGCAGTTTATGTTGAGGGAAAACACATGTTTGACGATGTTGGAATCATCGAAGCTATTGCCGGCGACGATATCAAATCGAAAGTCAAAACATTAGACGAACTAGAACAGATTTGCACTGAAGATGCGATCGAATGTGGTGTGGAGGAAGTTGAAGTCTTGGATGAAAACCAAGCCACTGTTAATGTAAGCCTCATTGTTTCAATGACGTTGTTTCACATTTCAATCGATTTATTTTCAGTTTTTGTGTAATCCCATCGAATTGGGTACTGTAAGCCGGGCATTGAAGAACAAAGGCTACCTAGTTGAAAATTCTGAACATATATTTATTCCAAAGGTATTGTACACATTGCACAACTATTTTTGTTTAAATATCTTATTTATATAGGACGTAAAAATAACTTTTTGATTTCTTGTTTCCACAGAATACTGTTGAGCTATGCGAGGAAGAGTTAAAGTCATATATAAAATTTGTAACAAGAATTCGTGAACTTTCTGGCGTAGAAGAAATTTATGATAACGTTAAAGTTGCGGCTGATTAGTTTTTAGACACATACCTTGTACTTATTCTGAAATAAAAATTAATGGCACTTACCAATGGTATTACTCGGGGAACAACTCACCCTCCTGAAAACCTATGGGAGAAGTAAAATTGCTTTTTTTTTAGTATGGTTCGTTTCGTTATGTTCATCTCGTTTCGCATTTCGTTGTCTCAGCATTTCACTCAAAATGTTATTAATTTCGTCCTTTATTATTTAGTTCTTCCATTATTTCAGTATTAATTCATTTCCATTTTGATTACTTCGCCATCGTTTGTTTCGTCCATTTTTTCTGTGAAAATATCAACAGCATTAAAACGAAGCAAACGATGGCGAAAAAATTTCGCACGAATTGTAATGTTCTTGGGCTCTTGCAATTTACAAAAAAGAAAGTAATAGCTTTATTTGTTGAGTTTTCCCCAAGGTCGCCCAAGGTTTTCTTGACAGCTCCAAGAGTTTTCAAAAAAACCTGGTGTTTCCGTTCTTAAAAAACGCTTTAATGCTGAAATCAAAAGTTTCCATTTTGCTTTATTTTCTTAGTCGTTGAATTGAAATTTGTCTGGCTAGGATTATGTCGCTGTACAGCACGTATAGTTCGTCGTTGTATGTACTTCGCCAAATGTTGTCTTCTCGGTTTACGCAGACCATAAATCGTACGCAGAACTTTTCTCTCGAAGAATTTTCATACGATTGGGAGAGTCCATGCTTCTGCACCATATAGTAGGACCGGGATAATGAATGTTCTGTACAGTGTCTCCTTGGTTCTTCTCGATAGGGGTGTATTCCTCAATTGCTAATTCAGCCCAAAGAAACAGCGATTAGCAAGAGTTATTTTGCGTTTGATTTCAGCGCTGATGTTGTTGCCTGTCGCCTGTGTTTACAGCAGTACCCAGGTAGACAAATTAATTGACTACCTCGAAGTTGAATGAATAAACTAAGCTAGTTTTCTTTTCTTAACATTTTCAATTGAACTGGAGACTGGAGCAGAATTTCCTGCTATCAAAACAAACGAAGCGAAATAATCGTTATCGAGATAAACCTTGCCTTAATGACTCCTTGCTATGTGCATTAAAATGCAAAAATAAGAAAAAAAAAACAAGTAAACTGTAATAGTGGCCCTAGAGTGAAGTGGTCTAAAGACGAAGTAAAATAAAAACTGAATAAGATTTTGGAAACTTGACAAAAAGTATAATAAATGAAGACGGATCCACTGATTTCGAAGTAACAAAATCTAAACTTAATGTCAAACATGTGCGCCCAGCCCGATTCGTGGTACAAAGGGATTCTTACTTCATTCAATACTCAACTTCGGTGCTAGACTTAGAGCCTACATCATGCGGTTTTGATTTTAAAGCTTCGCAATAATTGTTCGCGCAAACAGACTCTTAAAATGAATAATACCTTGCCGCACGCGGTAACTCTAACATCCCGTGCACTGAACCAAATTCGATTAATTTTATTTAATAAATAAAATATTGGTGTTAATGCATAACGAAGAGCTCATGTTGGGCGTGCAACAAAATGTTTTTGCTCAAGCTAATTAGGCTCAGAAATCTAAAATAGAATGAGCACCAGAAACTAAAACTAAGTAAAGAATTGGAATAGGTAAATAAAATGTTCAAAATAATTTTTTTACCATCTTATTTTTTTGTGTGTGCTTTTTTTGCGTAATTTCACAAACGGAAACTGCACTATTTTTGGAGCACAAGTCCCGCACATCACCATTTCTCATCATTATATGATCGCAGTGAGTTTAAGATTATTATTGATGTACTAATCTTCAATATTTGAAAGTCCGTTTTTTTAAAATATCGGTTTTATAAAATCCTGCTTTTATTAATCCCGTTTTTAGAATCCCATTTATTAAATACCCGTTATTCTATTAAATTGCACTTACTACTTAGTCTTACAAAAGTAGCTTACAGTTAGGTTTACACTATAGATGTGAAATTTCCGTAAGTGTCAAAAAACGCGTTTACACTAACTTTTAAGTTTCTCTTTCAACTTATAGCTTTCGTAAATTGATAAAATTTACTGTAAGTCACTTACAGAGCCGTTTACATTAGCAGTTTTTTTCAGAAGTTTCTTACATAAGTAACTTTAGTAAATAAAACTTACATGTGTTATCTTAGCCTAAGAGCAACTCAGAATACAAACACATTTTAGATACGATTTGGATACCAATGAAATGAAAAAATCTAATAGCGATTTTTGTTAGGACGGTATACATTTTAATTGAAATCCTCCAAACAAAGCATGCAGTTGCAAGCATAAATATTTTCAAGGAAAATTTTGCAAATAAACGATCCCACAACAGCGGCGACACACGGCTTCTGAAAATCCTGTGTATAAAAACTCAAATAAAACAAATTTTACTGATGATTTCTTTCCTAATATATTTTTAAACATAGTGAGCCTTAGTTGTCCTCATTATTATTTATTTTTCGTTTGTTAGTTTCTGACTAATTTTTAAAAACAATTATGTAACAAATTATATTTTATATTTGTTGGGTTTTGTTTTTAAATATATATATAATAATATTAACAATAATACAAAATACGCTAATAATAATTAAACTTAATTCATTATAAAATCATATGTAAAAACTAAATTTTTCTTTAAAATCTAAAGCGAAAATGACAATCAAATATTAAGATGTTATTTTTGCTTTCATGCGAAGAATATATAATTTTATATGAGTATATGGTAAATATATAAAGATATTTATATACCTATATTATTATTATATACTAATAATAATGCAAATAATTATTTTTAAATTAAAATTAACTTAAACTTTCTTGAATTTATTTTATTACTTCAAAATTGCATACATGATTTATAAATATATTTTTTGAAAACTTATCAAAAAAACTTGTGGTATTTCTTCATGGTCACGTAATAATGCATTTTATGGTTTTTTTGTTCCTTGATTTCCTTCTTATCGGCAATTTAAAATGTTAATTTTGTTATTTCTCCATTATTTTCAAATACCTATACATTTTTCTTAGCAATATGGTTTGTTTTTGAAAACAATCTTCAATAATTTTGTTTGCTTATATTATTATTATTTTTTTAAGGTATTTTATTACATGTTTCGTTTGTTTTCATGCAAACGCAAAATAATTATTAATATAACAAAAATCACTTGATAAAATAAAAATAATATTTTCAACTTTAATATAAGGCCTCGGTTATTGATTTCTTAATTGTGTTGCAACTTTTAATTGTTGGTGGATTATTGTTTGTATTTATATTGTTTGGTGAAATAAGTGCTTTTTTAGATAAATAAAAACAATAAAAGCTAGCAGATTACTCAATCAAAATGTTTTTAGTCACATTTAAATTAAAGAATAAAAACTTAAAAGGAGAAAATGCCAAGTTTTCGTGTCCCATTATTATCATCATTCAGTATTCGGATTTTTTAAGTTATATTGAATTCCATGAAAACAAAAACCACTCTAGATTTGATCTCGAGCACTTTTCATTTTCCAGAAAGCCAAAAAAGCAATCTAGATTCGATCTCAAATTGAATCTAGAACACTTTTTGCTAATCTAGTTTCAGAGCCAGATTTCACACAAACACAAAATTGACATTCATAAACGCCATCAGTTGGAAATTTGTTTTTCTAATTGTGGTTTTGTGAAAAACACATTTATTTGCAAAATGATATTTTAAAATGTTTTGAAAAGTGGAGCAGCAATTATTAATTATATTTCAATATCATCCGATGATGGAGAATTTTTCAAAACTGAAAATTTGTTAAAGTAAAGCGATAGGCATTCCGTCAAAGATGTTCTTGAATATCAATCCAACGAAAAAGTGGACTATCATTTCAGCTGTTAATAATACACACACAATAACAAAAACAAAAGCAATCTCATTTTGTTTTCCATGCAACAAGAAAAATCGTGAAATCTAGATCTAATCTGAGAGCGAATCTGATAATGTCGTGGAATTCACCATTAAATTAATACAAACAAACTAACGCGGAAATCCAAAGTAAAATAGAGCGAGTAGAAAAGAAAAAAATGTATAGTTTCGCGGTATTTAAACTTTTCATTTTACTGACAGATTGAGTAAAATAGCATTTTGATTTGGTTATCCAGAATCTCTCTCCAGAATTCTCCGATCCAGTATACCAAACGAGCAAAGAAGAAAAAAAGTCCTTTCATCTTATAGCGTGTATGTGTGACACTGTTTTGGTGAACGATGATGAAGAGGTTAGTGTTCATTTTTAAACAATCACAGACAAAATTCCAATATCATCACATATTGATTTTGTAATTAATGAAAAAATTACATTGTATGGTATGCAGTGTGCCTTGGGATTGATATAGGGTTATGCAATAAGGGCGGGTAAATGTTGAAATGAAAGCTCATATTGCTAATAATAAAGTTTTGGTGATTTGTCATCGGTAACTGAAAAACAAGCGAAAGGTATCACCAAAGCAACATGGCCAGCACAGGCCATGACAGTTATTAATTGTAATATTTCTATTACTTTTCTTTTTCTGTTGCCTTATTTGTACGGTTAATATAATTTCAAATAATACAATATTATATTATATTATTTGTTTATACTTTAAGTTGAAAATCAACTCAACAATAAGCAATTAAGTTTAAAACTTTAATCATTACATTAATCACTCACGAAAATTATCTCTTTATTTATAAATTATCTATTAATCTTGTATTCTTTCCTTCATAATTTTCATCAATTTTAAGCATTATAAATTAAATGTATAGTAGGTACTTACTATTTTCATCTTACGAAGAACTGTCATTATATACACATATAGGACTATTGATTCTCAATGCTTATATTTGGCGCTCCCTATATCCATAAACTTCTTTGCAATAGCATACACGGTTGCGGTATCATACAAAATACACCAGCGACTGAAGTTTTGCTTGTGAGCTTAAAATAAGCTGATGTGCATTTTATTAAATAATGGAGAAAGTTAACTACAAAATTAAAATAAAAGCACACGCAGGTATGTGTATCATGTTAAATATTCAAGGAAATGAACAAAATATTTGAAGAGTATTTTAGGCAAAAGGGTACCGGTCGTAGGCCTGTCTGTGTTTTTATGTGTGTGGATTATTATTATAGTATTTATAACAAAGATGACAATACTTCCGTTTCCTTAAGGCTAGGATATACTAGTTGAACAAAATGTCTACTTTTTTGTCAACCGTGAAAACTTCAAATTGTGTTTTACAATATTGTCAGCTCATTTTCAACAAAAGAATGTCTAGTTTGTTAAAACTATTTGAGCACTTCTGAAAACACAAGTTTCCTAATTGGAAATGCTATTATACCTGATTAGGAGATTTTCGGAAAACAAATTTGAATACTTTTCAATAAATCGTGTAGTTCAAGTCTACACGATTCACAGAAAATATTTGCCGTCCAATTTTCTAGTAAAAAGCTCATAATTTCTCTAATTTTGAGATAGTTACACGAGTGACCTACTACTCAACTTGATATTGAAAAATGTACGTTTGCTGAAACCTATTTAGTGTTTCTAAGGAAACTGCGTTTTTAGTTTAACAATTTTATATGTTTAATGTTTGTTTGAACCTATTGTAATTGTAATTGTAATTGTAATGCTTTATTTGGCTATAGAAATGCCATTTCATTTAACAAAAGTTCTTAACAACTTCATACTGCAACAAAAACACAGATTTCATTCTGTCATCTGAAAATTGGACTCCAATGAGTGTAAACATACAATATTTATAGTTGAAAGACAAAATATTTCCAGCCTAACAAAAAATTATAAAATCAACCAACCAAGCAAAGGCACAATTTTCACTTGTTAGAAATTTGGCAATTGTTAGCTCATTTTAAGCCGTTGGAAGAAATTTGTCTTAACCTCAGACCAATAAGTCTTTTGCCGCAATTCAGCTTCCTCTTCAATATTTAAATAAAGTATCACATTCCTTAACTTGCAATTGTTTTCTAATAGGTTGACCAATTTTTTTTTTATTAAAAATCTTTCAACCGTGTCAATAGACAAATAAACAACTTTTGGATCACATCGAACTAAAAATTTGTATGTTAGAAATTTGGCAAATACACAGCTCACTTTTAAGCACTTGAAAACTTTTTTCAGGTCTGACAATATTTTATAACCTACCAATTGTGCATATTCATTTAAGACCAATAACTTATGTCCTTAATGACCACATAATGGAAATAAACGTGGTGTGCGCGTATTTTCTGTAAATATATGAAAGAACACATAACATCTAATCACAGCACTGGTGATCAGGTATCATTGTAAAAGTATGACATTGCGCTGAAATAATAAACATATGGATTCAATTCAGTTCTTGGGGTTGGCTCTCGTTAAGTTTCTAAATACGAAGCTAATGTTTTGGGAGCAAACGTTTATAACATTGGGGTTATACGGTCAATCAAATTTGAACTGAAAAAAAAAATTCATCAAAAACATTTTTGATGTCATAATACCTATTTACGACACATTTGTTATGATCGTTGAGATCTGAAGACGCCCATAGGTGGCCAAAAATCGTTTTTTGAAAGCCTTGACGAGAAAATTCACCCTGAAGAACTTGGTATTTTGCTAGCACGAGTTGAGGTAACTAATTAGTAAAATGACGTCAGTTGTAAATAGTTGATTTTAGTTTTAGAGCTGGATAACGTCAATTTTAGAAGGGCGTTCATTAAATGTGCATCGATGTCTTTAGCTTTGTTTGTTGAGCCCTGAAGTCACCCTGGGGTCGCCACAGTGCGTTTTTTGAATTACCTCAACTCGCCCTTAATACAAAATTCTCTGTTTTTTGAAACCTGGGGTCGCCCTGAAGCCGATCTTGGTATTAAGCTGAGGCGAGTTGAGGTCACGAATCAGCTGTTGAAGTGACTTTTGCTGTCAAGCATTTCTTGTGTGTTTTTCTTCTGTTTTTGATTTTTCATATAATTTTTTCAACAAATAGCAAAAAAAAAAACGCAAGCGGATTCATTAATTTCGATGAAAATAAATAAAAATCGAGCAAATAAAGCAAAATGGGAACTTTTGATTTTGGGCGTTGTAAAAATATACATTCAGCAGCCCTAATGCGTTTTTTGAGAACGAGAAAACCTGGGGCGACCCTGGGTAAAGTTCAACAAACAAAGCTTTTATAATTGTTCGGCATAAGAAAGGTTTTACGACCGACGCTGCATGAAAATGCCTAAGCATGTTTCCCGCAATGGCGAATTGATTAAGTTTAAAAATAATATGGGACTACCCTGGGTGACTTTCAAAATTTTGTTTGCGATTCTACGAATTTTAATGAATTCTTATAATTAATTTTATATGTTAACCATCAACGACTCACCAACTCAACAAAACGCAAACTTTAGAATTTAAAAACTTTGGTTCACTTGGTATCTCTGACCCGTGTGTTTTTTGCAGAGCGATATTTTTACAGCACTCAACTTCAAAAGTGAAAGATTACCATCCAATTCATAACTTTGAAAGTTGACTAATATAAGCAGCCGTGTAAAATAAAACATATTTTGAGACCGATTTATTTGCGAAGTCTTTAACCCGCTAAGGAATTGGTTGAAGGGTGCAACGGAACAATTTATAATCAAATCTTACGTTTTCAATTGGGTTATCGTTTGCTTGCGATATTCATTTTGATCGATTAAGAATCTAAGGAATTACTATTTTATAAACTTCTGAAACATAGGGGCAAACTTAACCTTCAAAAATAGTTTGCCCTGTTGTTGAATTCTCTGGAAAGGTATACAACATTAGTGGTTTCATATTCTATCAAAAACAAGAAACGAGTTGCTCTATTTTACAAAATTATAGAAATCAATTTTCCAAATTGCTTTATATGCTAAAAAAACAATTTTTTACCTTTATTTTAAAAAAATTTTGAAAAAAATTTCTTTGACAGCTTTTGCAACTGCGAACGCACCATTTTTTCACTATCGCCATTGTATATCGGTGTTGTTGGCAGGATTAAGAGATTTGAACTTTTTTGCAGACAGTCCTGCTCACGCAACTTCTTTGCTTCGCTGAAGGTATGGTAAGGCTTGAGAAGTGTCTTTATTCACAGAATTGTGAGGTTAATTGGCCAAGAAACGAGCATAGAGGGCAATACCCGATTTTTTTTTTGATTTGTACCACAGAACTTGATTTAAGATCAAATAACATGCACGACTCTTTTCGAGTTCGCCATTTTTCAATTTTTTTTTAGCCTCAGACTTCTTCTGACATCAAGGAATCGAAAATTCTTTAAATGGTTGCAATGCAGTTTTAGCAAATCCAATTTGTAGTATTGTATGTGGCAATACAGCTGCCTCAAGACATCAAAATGAACAGATGTAACTTTCCAGTTTTGAATACGTCTGTTCAATTTTAGAAAGCTACGTCTTTCCATTTTGATATTTTGCAGCCGAGGAGTGCAATATCACATTGAAACCTTATTTCCTTCAGTAAAGCCAAAAATATATCTCAATTTTAATAAAGAAAGTCATCCTCATCTTTTTAAAAATATCAAGCAGACACAAGACCCACTTCGAAATCGAACTGTAAACTATCGCTGCACATTTGGCAATTTACCTATGCTATAGGACATCCCTGCAAAAGCATGTGAACCCCTTCCTCCAAATCTAACTAAAATTTCTTAAAAAACATTGGAAGGCGATATCGAAATAAGAACAAATTTTTTTAGAAAACCTTTGAAGGGTGATATGTTTTTGTTTTGTTGTCTGTGTTTATTTCACGAAGAAAAACATTAACGGAATATAATTACAACTTATGAAAGAACAAAAAAAAAAAGAAACAAATGGAAATAGTTTCAATGTTGTGTTTTCTTAAAAAGCTACAAAAACATTAAATCTAAAACAAAACGGTCTACGTAATTGACTAAAAAAAAATATATTCAAATTAAAGTAAATAAACTACTCTTTTTCAATATATAATATATATATATACATATTAAATTAAAATTATACAAATTACTTGAAAAAAAAAAATAATAGCAACTCTGAACTTAACAGAAAAAATGCTTACATGCATAAAAATATTATAATTATAATAAAAATAATTAAACAACTTTTAATAATTTATATATATTCAAATTATATTTGTATGTGACTTTTTTGTTTTGTTCATATTAATTTAGTGGGTTATTATTTTTTTAATTGTTTTTGTCTGTACAATTCTTACAGTTTTTGTATTACAATAGTAATTAAATGTTTAGTATTTCCTTATTTGTTTTTTGAGTTATGTAATTTTTGTTGTCTTCAACAACAATAACAATAAGACGACTTAAAATTAGGTAAAGCAAAATTGTACAGATAAACCAAAGGCAAAGGAATTATAAACACTTTCTTTAATATTTTCATTATTTTTAAATAAAGTTGAATTGTGTTTCATTTAGTAATTAATTAAGTTTATGTTTTAGTAATAGTAACAAAGCAATTGTTTAGAATTTTTATTTATTTCCTTTTTTATTATTAATCTTTTCAATATTTTTATCATTCGATAACTACATAAGGCAAAACGGTTAATAATTCATCATTATATGACCGCAATTGTAACACTTCGTGCCACTCTTTAAATTGTTGTGTTCTGGCACAATTATTGCCATCTTCGTCGTCGACATCCTCATCGACGCGACGCATTCCTGTGCGATACTCTTCCTGGGCAACCAAATCATTATCAATTTCTTCTGATTCTGTTGTTGCAGCAGTAGCCGCTGTTACTGATGCTGCTGCTTCGACATTTCCTAATTGCTGCTCGTCATTTAGTTGAACACTTGTGTTATTGTTATTATTGTTATTATTTATATTATTACTACTACTACCAATACTACTTCTATCTGGATTAATACGGTAATTACTATCAATATTAGTTGTTGCTGATTTTGTTGGATCAACTTCTTCTAAATCTACTGTGTCTACTGCGGACATTATCACTGTTGTTGATGGGTTATCTGCTGCTGCTGCTACTACTTCGTGAACTGATGATGGTTCTATTGTTTCAACATCGACAGATGCATCTTCTGTTGTGGTTTTTGGCGATGATGATTCAGCCGCAGCACCAATTTGTTCATTTAACAACGACTTTATGATTGCTGATGATGCAGATTTCCCCCCACTTGTAGCGGCTGCTGATGGTTGATTACTACCATATACAACATTATAGCGTGGACGATTGGTATCATAGTATGGCGTCATTGCCAAAGGTGTTTCATCCTTGGAATCGTCACCACTTAGCGTAATATAACCACTATTGACAACTTCATGATGCTGGCGATATTCAGAAGCTTGTTTGAGCTGCTGCTGCCGCTGACGTTCTTCAGTTGATACATATATATGATTGAAACTTCGCAAAAGATAATTATTTGCCGCAGGAAGTTCTGGCTGTTGTGGTACCAGCGCCTCACTTTCTTGTTCCTCTTTTGAATTGTCTTGATCTTCTTCTTCTTTAACAATTTCGCTTTCGACTTTTGGTTTTGGTTTTCTTTTCCCATTATCATCATCATCATCTGAAGATGTAGTCCAAGATGTAAACGCTGAAGCTGAGGATGATGAATCTGAAGACGATGACGATGATGATGACGACGAAGATGGTGGATTGCCACCCCCACCTGTAGTTCTTCTTTTGCTAGAAGACAGTTGCTTTGTCTTTCGACGTCTTTTAAGCATAACTCTGGATTTGAGATTACCATTACCACTGCTTGAACTAGTTGTGTCGTCTGTGTCGCTATTATCACTTGTATCTGTAGTCTCATCGTCACTTGGATCAGTACAATCACTAGTGCAACTATTGATTTCTAAAATTTTTGAGCCAATAGAAGTGTGGAGCTCGTAGGGAAAAAATAACTGACGATGGAGCTTTTGAGCTTGTTCGATACCTTCTCGAAGGCGTTTTTTTAATTCGATTTGGCGCAAATGTTTCTTCGTCAGCTGAATTGATTCCGAGAGTTCGGCTTTTGTTACAAGTTCTTTTTTAGGGGGAAGCACGAAAGCAACAGATGATGTTGTATCACCTTTTTCTTCTGTGTTCTTTGTGTCATCTGATTTTTTTGTTTCTTCACCTTCTCCTTCGACATTGGACCCAGCACCACGGGAACCTAAAATTTCTTCATCTTCCTGACGGCCATCTTCATCATTGTCATTAATTTCAATTGGAATCATCACAGCATTTTCATTTTCAGCAGGACCATCATGATCATGATCAGTATTTTGATCAGTAGTATCACCATTCTTTTTTAATTGAAAATTATAAATAGCTATATCAGTTGATTCTGGCAAAAAGAAATCAGTTTTTGTAACCAAGTCGTGATGGGCATTCACACTGTTTAGGTCGAGTAACTTTTCAATTCCAATTTTATTACCATCGCTCTCTTGATGCGATGTCACATCTAAAAAGTTTTTCTCCAAACGCATAGCTGCAACCACATCAGAAACACCTGTTGTTGATTTAATAATCGTCGGCGGAGAAATTGAAGACATTTTTGCAATAACATTTTGATTCTGGTTTTGATTTTGAATCAAAGGCGGAGCTGGTGACATTGATGACGAGGAAGGTGAATTAGTTTTGCTAGGTGTCTTCTTGATGGTCAACACTATATGGTTATTGCCAGTTGTCGAGGACGTCATATCGCGGGTTACTACTTCGTGGAAATCTCCATCTTCTTCGACTTCATCTTCATCGTCACCATCTTCCTCGTCATAATCATCTGGAATTTCTTCAAATTCATCATCATCCTCATCACCATCATCATCATGATTGGCTGGTTGCTCCTGATCAGGATCATCATCTTCTTCTTCAGTTATTATATCGTTTTCTGAGTGGACATGATAACAATCAGAATCATTATCATTATCGTCATCCAGACAGCTGCTGTCCGTCATGCTATTTGTGAGACGCCTTGCTTTCGCATAGCTCCCATTATTGACTATTTTTATTCGCTTAATTAGGGGAGGAACTTTGGATGCTTGCTGTATGACCTCATCTGCATCATCGCATTCAAAGACATCTGTCAATGAGGAGGCGAGGTGCTTACGTTTACGTTCTTGGCGTTCTTTCGTCAGCTGTAGCTGTTCCAAACGATGTCGTCGTAGTTTCATATTTATTGAATTTTGGTTCTGCTTCAAACTGGAATTGCTGCAGCTACTGCTGCGTCGACTTGCTGCCACTAAAAATAAATCATTGACTTCGACGATATGAAGAGTATTATTATGGCTATTATTGAGAAGCTTTGTGCAACCCGACTGGTCATCACTTTTTACTATACTGTTGTTGTTGTTGTTGTTAGAGTTGTTGTTGTTCATTAAATGGGGTACGTTGCCATTAGGTATGATAGACATCTTTCTTTTATCTTCGATTAGAGATTGTGTTTGATCCATTGTGTTTGGCTCTTGCGATTCAAAATTCCGTTTTGGGGAGTGAGTTATAAGATCATTTATGGTTGTGTAGTCCTGCTGCTGCTGCAGTTGAATAGTATCATCAACCACGTCATTAGTTTTCAATTCATTATCAAGTGACTGAATTGGTGACTGTGCTCTTCCTATATTTTCTTCGATTTCTGATTCAATTTTAACCCCATCATCGACTTCCATTGCAATAATAGTGTTCGAGTCGAGTATATTACCTCCAGATTTTTCTGATATTTCTGACTCAGCCTTATCAATTGCTTCAGTTTTAATATCATCATTTATTTGAACAACCGATTCTCCTGATTCCTTAACTTCAACTTTGACTGTTGCAGCATCCTCTTTTATTTTAAATATTTTTGTTTTCTTTCGATCTTTTCTCTTCTTCAACTTTGCTGCAGTTTTCTTCAGTTTTCGATGATAATGATGCAAACGAAAGTGCTGTCGTCGATTAATATTAGCTACGCCTAGAAAAGGCAGCGGTGGTTTATCAGACTTTTTGGTAGTATTAGATTTGAAATTGTTTGTAAACTTAACATGGCTCAGGTCTTTTGGTATTCGCTCTGTTATTAAACAACCATACTTTGGCACAACATTTGCATAGAGACTATCATTTTCCCGCTGAAAACTTTGTTCATCGTCGACAACATTTTGTGGTATTGAATGATCCCAGTTTCCATTTACATTCGGTATATAACAATTATGAAATGCGTTGATATGAAATTTGGTTATTTGATTTGTTTGCACTTCATAGCGCTGTTTGGCTTCACAGTTAGGATCTTCAACAGCTTCATAAGTTGGAAAGTTAAAATACAAAGGCATCATTGAATCCAAAGGTTCTACCAACGCTTGTGCTGGTGCCGGTGCCGTTGCTGCTGCTGCTTCTGGAAGATGAGGTTCTGCAATTGCCAAATTTTGTTGTGGAATGGACCGATGTTGTTGTTCGGACTGAGATGATGATACAGATTTCATCGAGTGGTATTGTTCCTGTTTAGTATCGAGCTCGTTTTCCGTTTCTGTTTTTTCAAGATTTTTTAATAACTCCTTTTCATGGTTATGATGATGATTAGATACAATGCCGTTTTTAGTTTTGCTCGCCGCTTCTAAAAACATATGCAACGGATCGTTGTCATCGTCGAAATCAAGATCAAATATTGATTTTATTGGTTTATGAATTTTTATCGGAGGAGGCACAACTGGTGATGTCACGGTCGATACGGGTGCTGACTGCGAATGATGGGCCATCACAATAGGAGGAGGAAGAGGAGATCGTGGTTTTGTCGGTAGCGATTGTTTTTGTTTTCCTTGTGATATTGGAAGTACACTAACTGATATGATAGGTTCTTCATCATCGTCTTGGTTCTTTGCTGAATCAGCATTTTCTAGCAAATCTAATGCACTGCTATCATTTTCAGTTAACGTTGATGTTGGAACTCTAACAGCAGATACTGGTACCTCTGGTGGAATCTCGCGCAGTGTACAAGTACATGGGATGTCTTCATAAGCTTCCCAATCAATCTTCTGTGTATCAACTTCAGGCAGCAAAGCCATTAATTCTTTAATTTGTTCTTCAATTGACGAAGTTGGAAACGTACTTCCTTCTGCTACTTCATCTTCTGACTTTTTGCTAATAGCATTCGAAGAAATGTGTATTTTCACGCTGTCATGCGACGGTTCCGATGTATTTGTATCACTATCAGATTCATAGAGTTCATCTGGAAGTGTTGTTCAAGCACAACACAAGAGAGCAAGTGGAAAAAGCAATCGTAAGAATTTTTTTATCATTTTAATTGAGGGTATTTAGTTTTAAATTATATCGATAATATTTTTTTATAATTTTTTTTAGAGCAGTACAAATATTTTATTCAAACAAATTAATATTTTGAGTGCTTTTACGTACCTGCAGCTATGCTATTGTTCGATGCCGTTTTCTCTGGGGTGGAACGAGCTACAGTTGACATAGTAGCATTAGTAGAATTAGCGTCAGAGGTCCTTGGCGAGTGCAAGGAAGGTTCTGAAAAAAGCAAATCCACAATTTAATAATTAACGAGAAATTCTATCATTTTCGCAAGCTTTTTAATTCTTTTTTTTATTCTTACTTAAAACGAAGCACTTATAATAACTATGATTATGATAATTAAAATATAAACATAAACTAGATGGAAATTAATTGTGTTGATGATTTTGAAGCATTAGAGTGCTGACTGCTGAGGTTTAAATCAAAGTAGCTTACTTTCGAATCAACCTTCCGCAGTGTTATACGTAAACACGTCAATTTGTTAGAACCACAAAAGCTTCAAAAGCTGGACACATAGAAGAGGCTGTGAGGAAAAGAGAATCCCATTTATTTCTCTTCTCGAATGGTAAGTCTAAGTGACTACGCCGATTTTAAATTCACTCGACTAAAGAGATATGAATTTGTTAAATTGTACGATTCGTCGAAATCTTTGGACTACAATTTTAGAAAAAAAATCCGATTTTGGAATATTATTGTCGATGTGTGGAAATAAATCGAGCTCTTATTTACTCGCAATTTGGAGTCAACAATATACATATATTGGATCGTTTATGGCGAAGTTTTAATGCGCTTACATACAAAGTGATTGGTTGGCATTTGGCTAGATGTACATCCAAGCAGTTTCTGACGGAGTTTCTGCGCCACCTTAAGTAAATAAGTTTGATCATATTGGAGAAGACTTATTTGAAACGAATGTTTAGGAAGAAAATATGTTTTCAAGAAATTTGCTGGTTTAAAGCCGCAGTCGGATAATTTAAAAAGTACAAAAGGAGACAAAGTGAATTCATGCTATGAATAACAAAAAAATCAATTTCAACTCACCCGAACATGATGACGCAGGTCGTGATGAAGCAAACCAGTTCATTAACGTTGGCGATGATGTTGCGGATCCCATCTTGCGGCTCTGAATATCGATTAACAGTTCCCTAGTTGTTTTAACTTTCTTATTTGAGCCCAACGCTGGGCCCATAAGAAATTGTGAGCTTAAACCAGCTGATTGTGCCAAAACAGAGTCAACACCTTTCGATCCCTTTTTGCGACCTCTTTTTTTTGGGATTTTCTGTTGTTCAACAGCCGGCGGTGAAGATACAGTATTATTGCACACGATTGGCAACACAGATGTAGGTGTTGAAGGTTTGCTTGAAGCATTTATCAGAGGACGCTGGTTATTTATAGTTGCAGATGATTTCATGTGTTCCTTATTTAAGTATTGCTGTTGTTTATTCGACAAGGCGCTGTTAACATCTTTTGGGAATTTTATTTGAATCGATGACTCTTGAATAGATTTATCATTGGAAGACTGTTTTCGGTGATGGTGTCCTAAATCATCAATTGTTGTCATACTTTGACTATCTTGATTGACCACATCTATTAAATCTAATTGCGATGTTCGGCTAGTTGATGAACTCTCATTAGAATTTCGACTAAATGGAAGAAATACTGATGTTGATCCTGTACCGCCGGCAGCGCTAACCGAGTCTCTGCTATTATTGATTGCAATTTTCATATTCCCGCATGGGAATTCACTTGCACCACCAGAAGATGTTAAATTTATATTCTCTCCTCTTGTTCCTCCTCCTTTATAATAACTAGAACTTGACCCAACTTCAATGCCACCTGTGGAGTTTTGTTTGAATTTCCCAGCAAATGTTAAATCACCGTCCGGTTTATCACGTTCAGTCGATGAATCCGGTGGCTGATTATCTTCATTTGCAGCAGACAAAAATCTCTCCGTTCCGCTTCCAATACCACCGACCCCACCTCCAGTCCCAGCTGGAAAAATGCTCATCGAGCTATTCGACAACGACAAATACTCTTGGATGCCTGAAATAGGAAACGCAATACGCGAAGACTCATCAATGGTCGGTTGAAAATGTTCAGACTCTGTAACTAAATCAACACGTTCATTAAAACGTTTTTTGTCTTTTCTTATTCTTTTGTTGTTGCTATTGCTAGATATTCCCACAGAAGTAGCACGTCCACCAGTCGCGGTGCTAATAACTTCACTTACTTCGGCAAAATTTGAGCTAGAATTTGAAGAGTGAAGGTCTATGGTTGATGTAATTATTTGATTACTATTATTTCGAGTGGATGAATGAGCCGTTACTCGTCCTGCTGCCCCTGTCGTCGTCATCGTTTGCTCGTGTGATAGATTTTCAAAAGGTATTGGACTACTCGATTGCTCAATAAATGTCATAACTACGGGAGAGTTTCGTTCTTTTCGTTTCGTTGATTTGTGTGTGCGTGGCGAAGAAACTCCTACTGCAACAGTCTTGCTCAATCCTGCTGCTAAAGTCGATGACGGCTGCGACTGATTGTCCTCGTCGTCGATTACGAATAATTTTGCTTCATTATTGGCTGCATTGATTTGTGGTGGCACTTTGGGACTTAACGCGGACACGGAGGGATTTGTAGCTTGTTTGGGGACGAGGTTGTTAACGCTTATTCCTGTTATAAGATTCTTGAAACTCGTTGGATGTTTCACTTTGCTTGTTGTTACAGTGGAGGCTGGCGAGCTATTATTTGTAATATTTCGATTGGTATTTTTAATAAGTGCACCATTCGATCTGCTTCCTACTACTGCTGTATCGTTTGTTGCTGCTGCTGCTGCCGCACCGGACTTTTTATTAAATGTAAAATTGGCACTTCCTGTATTACTACCACCACACGTTGCTGACGTAGTTACGGTTGTCGTTCGATTGAATTCAACACCGATCGAAGACAAAGAATTGTCGAAATTCTCGCCCAACAATTGTGTGTTAGTGTATGGCGATGCTGGTTGCGATGTACTCGACAAGGGTGGCTTAGGCACAGGCTGTTGGGTCGGGGCTGCTTGTTGTGTAACAGATGAGACAACTTCCGATTGCGCCTGTGACGTAATTCCAAACATTTCTCTCCATTTCTTGAGCAGGTTTTTAGCTCGTATTGCAAGAATATTGCTTTTGTTCCTCCTACGCAATTGGTTGATGTGTTTTGCAAGTCTGGTGGTTTCCAGTTGTTCTTTTGTAATCGTTGCTCCTTCGAGCGCTGATATGACTGCAAGAACTGTATCCATGTTAACGACCTTCAAGTTGGTAAAAAACAAAATGTTAAACAAAAAATAAAATAAAACAACAAAAAATGAGTGAACCTCATTTTACGCGTAAGCTTACGGGGAAAGTGAAACTTCTTAAAACATGGTACATAATAGTTTTATAGTAGAATTTACTTGCGATTATACCTACTTTCTATAAAGAAAGTTCCTTCCGTTTCTGTTTATAACTCTACTTCCCGAATGAATGTGCCTATTTGTTTTAAATATGTTATACTACGTGTAGGCATTAAATAGGTAAAGTCTACAGGGGTATTTTTCATTTTCACTCTAGGTCGACAAATAACGGTACCTGTCATAAAATCTTTCTCGTTTTGTGAGAATTATCATTCTTTTGGATCTAAATTGTATGTAATTTCAATAAGCTTTCATTCACAAAAAAAAATATAGCCCAGTAAAGAAGTTTCACTAACATTCAAAGCATAAACTATCACTTACATCATAATTCTGATCCAATGCTTCTGTTAATCGAACCGTCAAATCAAGTATAAGTTTGTTGCTCATTTAAAAATAAGTTGATTTGATAAAAACGATGTTATTATGTGCGGGTGTGGGTATCACCGGCCCCGAAGCGTGATATGACACAAATTTTATTTTTGTTCTTTTTGGTTCTGTGTACTTAAAGATGTTCCAATGTAGAATTTGCTCTTGATAACACGCCCCCCCTTCCTTTTTCTCTTACGAGTGGTGTTCTTCGCGAATGAAGTATTACTCACAGAATGGTTATCTTTTGTTTTTTTTTTTTTTCAAATGGATGATGGAATGTTGCTCTTCAAACTCGATTAGGGTGATTGGGTTCTTAGAATGTTTTTTTGCTCCTAAATGAGATCAAAGAAATTAAATACAAAATTAATATAATATAATATATTTTTTTCTTTCAAATTTCTTAATGTACCTTTTATACAATTTTTTTTTCTTTTTTTATATACAAATAATGTAATTAGAATAATAAAAATAAAAAAATAATATTTTGATTAAATGTCTTTGACACACTCTTCAAACAAAAATCACTCATAAGTTTACTTAAAAATCAAATCATCAAAAACTAGTTACCAACATGTAACGGCCACATTCAACCTTACAAATCAAAGCCAGAGCAACACATCCAACAAACAAAAGACACAAACTCGAAAATTTATTAGATTAATTAAGCAAAGGATCGCATCTGTCTGCTCATAGTTTGCATATGCAAAGCTAATGAAAAAGAGCGGAGAAAATAGAAAGAATCCTGAATAAACAACAACAAAAGCTTGTACGAGCTTTTAAAAATGACAATCCGTTCAGAAGAATTCGATAGAACGAAAAACCTGCAATGAGCTAGCTAACAACTTGCATGTGGATGCGGTAGCGTATTATGTAGTGCACTAGCTCCTCACACGCCAAGTCGCGTGTTCAAGCCCAGCTCGGGGAAAAGTTTTTCAAAACTTAAATTGGATATTCGTCACAAAAACAAGAAAATCTAGCCTTACGGGATGGCACAAGTGATCATTTAGCCAATTTTTTCGTGTTTTTGTGAAGAAGTAGGTTCGGTTCTTTTTGAATACCTTGGCAACAAAAAGTCGTAGAGCCATACGGCTTTCAGTGTTGGATTAAAGAGTAATGGGAGCATTGAATTATGAGAACAAAAATTATACCTAATTACGTAAAATTTTGAAAAAAATTAGTTTTAAAATTATTTTTTCAAATTTTTTTTCAAAATTTTGAGTTTGAAAATTTATATTTTTTTAACTATTCGTTAAAACAATTTAATTTCAAAATAAAATGAAAGAAGAAGTTTTTGGCTTTCCAAAAAGGTATAACACGGTGTTGTAAACGAAACCGTTGATTTTTAATATTTTTTTTACAAAATAAGTCAATTTTTCAGAAAATTGCCCCTCCTGGCTAAACGGGGGGGAATAGACCCCCCCCTCCCATATGATTTTTTTCTTGTCTCAACTCAACCTACACGCTCTAGCTTTTTGGCACAACGCTGGTGAATCACCCTGTATAGATTCTTCAAGCTAAAAACTAAAACTTCAAAGGTAAAAGCAATGCTGAAGGAAATACGATCTTTACTCTGATTTTGATTAAAGCTTAATGAAATAAAACTAAAGCAGTACAATATTTACTCTCATTTTGTTAACTCATTGCGTTCTGCAAAAAGCGTGAAAAAGTAAGAACAAAATCGTGTGGAAAAGGATATTTTCCCCTGTGATCGGAATTTTGATTTATTCGTTGAAGTATTAAATTCTCGCTTTTGTTAAAAGAAAATTCTTTTTCAGTTTAAAGTGTTCCAATTATTGAAAAATAGCAAAAATCAATGTACCCATTGTCATTTTGACACACACAGAAAAATGATCGAGTAAAATCTGTGTTTACTAAAAAATCGAGATAAACAAAAATTGATTAGGATACAATTTTCAAAAATATATAATCCATATGCAACTGCTCATGCTGAGTAGATAAATCCCGAAACAGGTTGACTGGTTTACTTGATATGGATATGAATACAAGTTAAAATTTAAAAAAAGTACATCAGAAGGAATTTTTTAAGTATTTACATAGAATATGTAGGTATTTATCTACTTAAAAAAGGCAGTGACCTGATTACAAAACTCAACTTTAAGTCAAAATCTGTTAAAAGCAATGCCACATGCAATCCTAACACGTGCTCACGTGATTTGTTAAATATAAAATTTTGAAAATAAATTTTGCTTTATTTACAGATTTTCTTTTGTTTTTAAACAGCAAAATCATCGCAAGGCTTTTAAAGAGAAAAATTATTGAATAAAAGAAACGTAAAGGACACCGCAAAGAAAAAATAAACAAACATTAAGGTAAGCGGCGATACAGTTAGATTCAAAATTGTATTACATCGTGTGGTTCATCCTCGTGGTGGTTATTATTGAATTTTGTTTATTGATTTTTTCAGATAAAACCAACCCATCAAAATATATATGATAAAAATTCATCTTTATTGATACAGTATCAGTTAATGCGACAAATATTTTTGATACTGTATCGGAAGAATATGATTTGATATTATGTTGAAAATACAATGACATTTTGGTGCTAATTATAGATTGATTCTGCTCTCAGTTCTTTGCTCTGCTACTTTGGTTGGACATAATTTTATGAAAACAAATCATTGCTAATTAAAAGATTTGTTTGTGTTTTTTCCATATTGAGGACAGACGAGGACGGCGACAACCGACATCAGCTGTTTAGCGAAAGAGATATATATATATGTAATGTATATATGTGCATTTCGTGTTGGCTTTCCTTGTATTTCTGGATGTGGCTGTTGTTGTTATTATAAAAGCAGCGATGTTGGCATATGGATCTATCATTAAGATTTTATATTCAAATTTAAAATTGGTGTATTGTATCTCCGTCTGTGTATCTATCTGCCTAGGACAGAACTAACTATATACTACAAACTAATTTACTCATTTATATGGATTTGAAATGCTGTCGCGTCAACTTGGTTGGTTTATATTGGTTCGTAATAGGGGGAAAGATTACTAAATCAATTTTAAATTGCTTTTTGGTTTTCAAATTTCAAATGAAAATTAGAAATTGAGTAAACCTTGAGTCCTAAGACCGAAAAAAATATAGCTAAGTATAAGTAAATGTGGGTAAGAATATTAGAATATTAACTGGTACTAGTAAATGGGTTTGGCTTATAGAATGAGGTACAAATGAATAGATATAAAAAAATTTTATTTCACCTATATCATTCAATGATACAAGTACATACATTCAAAACCTTCCACCCTATAGCAACTACAAAATTGCTCTTCCACACATCTCATGCATTCCAAATTTTCCAAAAATCATACCTATCAACTTAGAAAATTTTGCACAGGGTGAGTTAATTTCTCTATTGGATGTAAATATAAACAATAAACAAACGATGATTGTGCTAAGCAGTCTTAAGTAGAATCCTCCGGGTACACAATAGGTAGAAAGATCAATAACAAAGAAAATCAAGTTGTCAAGCCGGGACCATGAAAGTTAAGACCATTTTTTGTTCACACAATGTCCCAACCGGGGTTAAGAACATAATGTTGTTGATTTTGATAATAATTAATTAATGAAAAATATTAGGCATTAACACTTATTTTGATATAATGTTTTATAACTTGGATTTAATAAGAAAATAATGTCCATTAACTTGTTTATATGTGAGACAGTCTTGGGGCTTTATATTTTGAAAAAAAAAAAAAAATATATATATATATAAAATCATATGAAATTTTATTAATCACTTGAAAATCAGTAGTTAAAACGTTTTTTTGGAAAAAATGGTTTTGTATTTTAACAAAAACAATGTTCAACATCATTCGATTTTTAAATTTTAAAGAATTTATTAGAAAACTTTTTTTTAAGAAACTAAAAAAAATATTTCTGTGAAAATTTGTATAAAGAACATTATTTCGTTAAGAAAAGAGTTCTCACATTTAAAATTTCATCAGATGGCTTACGATGAAATATGATTTGGGTAAATCGGTTCTATGGGAGGTACCGTTATAAGACTCTTCCTAATAAATCTACTCCAACTTACAGTCTACATTTACACAAAAAAATACTATTGTGTGTTTCAGTTTTCCATTTAAAACCATATAGCAGGTAGGTACCATTAATTTTTGAACTAGAACACCAATTCCAAAAATACCGTTTTAGAACATCCTTCTAGCGAGTTTCATTCACGAAAAGAATTGCTCTTTCTGTCAAAAAATTTGATCTTTTTCACTTTAAAGAGTTTCATTCATTCAAAAAGGGCAATTCTAGATGAATTCTCAACACGAAAGAATGCATCTCTCATGGGTTGGGAGAATCAATCTGAATACTTTTCTGTCAAACTTCAAATGAGAAATAATTTGTTATTTTTTTGTCGTTTGTTGTGAAATTGTGCCAGTCTGTGAAAAATAACCAAATAATGAACGAAGAACTTAATGTGTTCTTTAATTATTCAATTAATTATGAATTAGCAATAATCCAAAGTCAGCAATTCCAATGACAAAAAGAAAAGTGCAATTCTCGATTTTGAGAACAAATCTTCCAAATTTGAATGAAACTCGCTATTAATATAATGTCTTCCAAGTTTTATGCAAATCGGTCAGCCGCTTAGGCTGTAGGTGACGAAACATACATGAATACACAATTGCCTGACGCACTTTTTTCGACTTCCCTATCACCGTTATGCCACGTTCGGCTCTAGTTTGCCTTATTTATAGTTCCAATAGTCGCAAGTAAAAATATATTCCCACGTTATGTCAAATTAATTAAGACCTAGTAACAAATTCAAGAATCTATTCTAAGGCGTCAGTTATAGCGACCAGTAAAACGCATCAGTAAACATTTTCTTTTGTAGTATTGTTTCGTTCATCCGGAAATAAATTACTGGTACATTTGCCACCAGAAAGAAGAAGAAAAAGACAGGACGCGTTGCTATTTCCATTTTTTTACCGACATTATTTTACTGATCGCTATAAAAGACCGTCAGTAAAAAAAGCTCCAAATTAATTTGTTTTCGATTTTTACTGATGCTTTTTACTGGTCGCTATAACTGACGCCTAAGGTCATAAACAAAGTTTCTATCATAGGGATTGAGGGATCTATTTAGGTTACCATGGGACCGGGCAAGCCAAAACTATCCTCCAGATTAATTAGAGCAGAGTTTTATAGTTCTGCATGGTCTTAGTTTTAAGGCTGTCAAAATCAGAAGCATTCGGAATGATTCCGATTCCCGTATTGGATGATCAAACAAAAATACGAAGTGTTTTCACTGCCTTTTCGCAAACTGAAAAGCACATTTCGATAAAGTCAACAGAGACGGATTTACTTGGAGCTTTTATCAGCAGTAGTACATTATATACACAGAAAACACTTATTTGTTAAATACTTATTTGATACAAATACCTCGTAGATTTTTAGAGACGGCATGCAATTCTTACAATTTTGTCTTTTTTTCATTTAATAATAAATTAAATGTTGGCTCGAACGAGTCAATCCGAAAACATTAAATTTAGCTAGCGAGCCATGCACACACAGATATATACGGACAGTACGTTTGTCCAGACTAAACAACACCCGTTTAGGATTTTGAAGACAATTTATTATTTATTTTCGCAGCATAAAAGCAGCTATAAAAATCACCTCAGATTTCTCAAAAAAGGATGTTGGTGTTGGTGCTAATTTATAATGAAACTCCCCATTACATCAGTCTTTTTTACTTGCGATTATAGGTACTATAAGGCAAGTTATGCATTCGTAAAAAAAAATTCTAACAAGCAAACATAACATTACGATGAGAGAGAAGTTGAAAAAAAGTGGGTTCGACAATTCTGTCTGTCTGTCTGTATCGGCACCTACAGTCTAAACACCTTGACCGATTTGCTTCAACTTGGTACATAGTATTATTATGACGTCCTACAGAGGGGTTTTTGGAATTAGCATTCTAGCTCTAAAAGTAACGGTACCTGCCATACGATTTTTAGTGTAAAATTAATTTTTCTCAAAAACGACTTTTACGATTTTGATAAAACTATCCGAATAGTGTTTTCTGTGCAAAAATTATGTTTTGGTTGGAATAGATTTTTCAGGAAAAGCCTTATAACGATATACCTCCCATAGATCCGATTTTCTCTTAAGCCACTTTACGAATTTCGATGGAATTTTTAATGAAGAAGCCCTTTTATAAACGAAATAATATAAATTCTTAATATAAATTTTTTCAAGAAAAAAAGTTTTTTTGAGTTTTTTAAGTTTTTGGTTTTGTTTTTCCAAAAACCGTTTAATCTATTTTTTTTTTTTATTTTATTTTTCTGATGAAAACTACAAAGTGGTAGAAGTTGGCATACTCAAAAAAAATTGGAATATATTTTCGAAAAGTTTTTTTCAAAAAAACAGTAAACGAAATCGGATGCCTTACTTCATTTTTGTTTACAAAAAAGAATTTAACTGTTGATTTTTAAGTGATCAATAACATTTCATATCATTTTTTCCCTGCTTTTTTTCCAAAATTTCAAATCCCAAGACCACTGTCAGACATTAGAGCAAGTTTGTCCGACCCCGTCGTGCACTTTATTTTTTTGGTAGGCATTCCAGCTGCTAAGATAAAATAATGGATGCAATACCACATGCTGATATCGCATTTTACATTGCCTGCAACTAACTGCTACGAAAAGCTTAGGGTGTGTGACGCACATCACAGCATAAGAATCTGTTGGAATCTTGGTATTGTGCTTGGAAATTATAGCCATGCTTTTTAAAACAAGAACATGACAGGGTGCGCTACCTTGTGAGCTCTCAGTTACCATGAAAAGCAATTGCTGTGGATGCTGCAACGAGGATGTGTATGAGGGCGCATTACCCTAAGTTTCTTAAAAGTTGCACGTTGTACACGTTTTTTATAAGTCACTGTTGGATGAGGCCCTACACCCCAGTGTATCACAATGGATCTGCCTGGACGTGTTTTTCGTTAAATTTTTAATCTTAGGTATGTGTATTTCTTCTAGGAAAATTGGATTTACGCTCCCATAGCATTCGATTTTATCAACAGATAATTTTTTTTTAAGAAAACCTATATTGTTGTCATTTTCAAAATTGAAAGGGGTATCATTTAAGGGTTTATGAAAACCGTTATCATATTCAGGCTCTCAAAGGCATGGGACTAGTGAGAAATTACAATTTAGTCCTTTTTTGAAAGTGGTTTTTGTGACGTGCAGAGAATTGTAGTAGGCATTGGTACCATCGTACATATTAATAGTGAAGGTTTTATATGAAACACTAACGATTTAAGTGTGCTAGCACCAGGTCCGTATAAGCGTTTATTCATACAACTTTTGTGGTGCTTTAGATTGTTTAATAAATACACTACTGCAAACTTACTTAAGGTGGCGCAGGCAGTCCATTGTGGACCACGGCCTCAAGCAACAATCCTCATATAAAACACAATTTTGTTGTTGTTTATACGGTGACTCTCTTTAATTATATACTACTTTCATAAGCCAGTTTTTTGTAAAATATATGAGGAAGGAGAGTAAGTTCGTTTCTATCATTGTGTTGAAAACTATTTTGCTTGCTTAACAAGTTTTAGAAAAACTGTCCCATAAATCTCGACTTGTAGTCATCAATTCTGAAACGATTAAAAAAATTATGTGTTTGCAGTATAGTATCCTTTTTCTCCAATTAGTTTTTGTGTCACTGTTCAGAGTACCACGTAGGAGATATTAAGGATTATTATTCTTTCATTAAGGAACGACTCAGGGTAGGATATTTTAAGACTATCGAACAAAAATTCATAAATTCAAGATCCTTTTCAATTATTTCACTGAAATGGTCCACAAATAAACAAGGACAAACTACAAATTTGATAACAAATAGAACAGAATTCTTAGAACGAACACGCCAAATAGGTCGCAAAACTACTGAAAACTATGTGTTCAAAACTGTCAAGTAGATATGTACGCTAAATGCTGCTTCTAAAGTTAATGACGACCTTTGGTCATTGAAATTTTTCTTAAATCAAAATGGTTAGTAGTCTCAAGAAAGTTCTTCGACACATCTAATTTTCCAAAATATATTTAAATAATAAACAAATTGAGTTTGTCGAATCATCCAAAATCTTAGGTTTAACCTAAACAAACGAACTTTCTTGGAATATAAGATTGACAATCGGAAAAATCTACGGAGGCCTTTGTTTATTGTGGAACTATCATAAAATAACACCACAAAAAAACGCGCTCTTGGATAAAACATAACTTGTCCCTATTATGCTATACGGCTGGGAAATTTTTAATAATTGTAATCATGAGCACGAGCGTAAACTAAATGTTCCATACAATACCTAGTATAGCTTAATACATTTTCGGATTAAAAAGATATGATCACAGTTCTGAATTTTCAAAAGCAATTTATGGTGTTACTTTTTTTTCAAGCTAAAATCGTTAACTTTTCTGAACAATAACTCACAAACACATTCCCGATCCGTAAGGGTTATAAGCCCTACTAAGCAAAAAATAACAAATCATTCAAATGAATTCATTAAGTTTCAAAAGATATTTCAAAAGATATATTGTGCCTTACAGTATAAATCTATTCAAATAAATATATAAAATAAATAAGAAATATGAAGCATTGTTTCAAGACGAAGCTAATTAAAAAAAGAAAAAACTGGAATCTGTTTAAAGGATTTAATTAGTGCTCTAAATGTGTGTCGCGATGCAATGGGTGTGTTTACTTTTTATTTAAAGATAAACTCAAATCTGTGACTGAAAAAAGAGTAGTGAAATTTTTTTTAGAAAAACGAAAAGGTACAGAAAATAATATGATGACATTTATTTAGATTTTGGGTTTGCCTTATAAAAAGCATGTGGAACTGCCCCTTCAAAAGCACTGATTGCCTCTTACAAGTTTGCTCATCGTACTGCCAAAAATCCGACACGATTGCTGAGAATCTCATTTTACTTGTAGCGATCGACATCGTACCAACGATGATTTGAGAATCGGCGGTAAAGAAATGAAAAGTATTCCTCTTTCTAACAACTCGATTAGTCGTCGCAATTATGACATGGCTGAATGCATTAATGAACAAATTATTAAAAAACTTTCTGTTAATATTTTTTTCACTGTATAAAGCGGCAGACAGTATATTGAGGCGCTCGTTATATGGAAGAAACAACTGTATGATTAATTATTTGCAAAAAAAAATGAGTGGTACCGAGATTTGCTTACTATTATTGATCCATACATGCAAGAAAATCGTATCCAATTGAAATACTGTGTCGGTGTGTGCGATGTCAGAGCAATATAGAGGTTTCCTAGCTGGACGCATTGCGTCATACATAGGAAGAATCTAGCTGCAAGAAACTTATCACAGTGGTAAACTTCATTGAAACAAGAAAAGCTTACTGAAGATTTGGGTACAGAGCATACATCTTTCTTTTATAAATGAACCTCTCGCTGGTTATGGAGAGGTAACGTGTACGCGTAGTTACTGACAGAATCTCACCGTGATGTGGACAGGTTTGAAGATACTACATTTATGAAAATTGCATATCTTTGGGACACATTAGAGTACATAAATGCGTTTAATAAATCGCTACAGGAAAATGCAGCTCATATCATGCAACTTCTTAACATAATTGCAGCGTTTCAAAAGAAGTTGCTGTTGTGAAAAAGGAAAATGGAAGAAACCCAGGAGTATTTTGAAAGGTTTTTTGCAGGAAATTTCTATTCAAGATCTAAGGCCAAGCTTACAATTCATTTTGGTTCAACATTTACCGACAATGAACATCAATTTCGATCAATATTTTCCCGGGAATGTTAAACCATGGGACTGGAAAAGATATCTTTACTAATCGACCCCACCCACCCTCATCTGCACTTTGAATAACCTAGGAACAACAACTTTTGGAACTAGGTATGTATCTTTAGCTCCGATTTGATAAGATACGTTCATATATTTTATATTAATTAATACTAAAAAAAACGAGTTTTCTTTAACAATTTGTATAGAAAATAAGAATTCACTCTAGAGTTACGTACAGCTATTTATCTTTCTTCTATCCTTTAGAAGCGCGTCGAAAAAAATTACACTCTGTAAAAGGAGTCGCAGCATAAAAAAAAATTGGGAACCCCTGGCCTAACCGAAGTACAGGAATTCCAAGAAGATTTCACCAGTCTGATCCGGTGAGAATACGTAGTCACAGCTGAGATATGTTTCTGTCACTCGAACTACCGAGAAAACTGTTCGGGGGGATGAAGTCAACCAAAGAACATATTTTACTCTAAACTTCACACCCATTTTCAGAAACAAAGATTAACAATTATTGAAATATTAGATTAAAAAACATATAAACCTTATTAAAAACACCAATTATCCGATTTTTTTGTTTTTAGTCGATGACTATCTGTTTAGATTTTAAAAATGCATGTCTGGTTCAATAAAGAAAAGAGAACCTTGGTAGCATTGTATAAATCTGCTAGTTCTTCAGAATCAGATTCCTTAACATTTTGCTCGATTGGTGTTCTCATTCGTTGGAAAACGAAAACAATATCTTGATGGCAGGTGGTTTTAATATTAGGTCTGTTTGATGTTCCCTGCCCCAGTGCGCACTGGGGACTGTCAGTGCATTTCGTTCAACTGTCAAAAACTGCATGGCTGCTCGAGTTTTGATTTAACATCGAACAGCCCAGTGCAACATGTTCAATTTTTTGACATTTCTATCACATGAATTTGGTTTCTATAAGCAGTGGCAAATAAATAAAAGTTTATAAAATGACGAACGAAAACAACAAGAAAGTTCTTTTAGCAGTACATACGTTATTGGAAACAAGCTAATGCAGGGATGAATCTGAAGATGATTTTATTCTCTGTGATTCAGATAATGACGATGAGAATTTGGTAAAAATTACAAAATAATCTACAAACTATTTAATATTTACCAGATATAGTACACAAAACTTTCAAAATACATTTATTTCTTCTCCGAAATTGAACTTCTGCCAACAGCTGATTTAAATTTTGACAGCTTTGATTTCTTACACCAAGTTAAAACATGGGGGGTGTGAAAGTGCATTCAGCGCGCACCCCGAGTTCACATCGAACACAGTGCAAAAACACTGGGGTTAAAAAAGTTTCACATAAAACGCTTCAGTGCGTGTTGATGGCGCACCAGGGCGCCCCAGTGTCGACATCAAACAAACCTATTGATTTATTAACCCAGGATCGCAATGCAAAAAAAGTTTTGGAATTTTTTTTCTGATCAAGGTCTCGTCCAATTAGTAAATCAACCTACTAGAATCACTGAAGTCTCAGCAACTTTAATAGATTATATTATAACGAATAGAGACTTGAAATCTTAACTTAAAGTCATGATAAATGCTGACGACAAAATAACAATAACGGACCATGAAACTATAAGAGTGGAAGTGCGAAAAAAAAAATAAATCGGTTAGTAAAAAACAAAAATATAAATCCATTCTTTACAATAAAGAACGTTTCGATTTTTTCCTAAATACGGAAAGGTTCTCAGACATTATGTACTTTGGAAACCATTTTTAATGTGCTATCGAATATTTTTTTGTGAAAAATTTACGTGTTTTGAAGCCTTAACGATTCAAAAAGTTGTGACACTACCACTAGATAATTCATGATTCAATTCCCATTTACGAAATTTAAAAAAATTAAAAGTAATAGCTTATAACAACGCGGTTTTTAATAATTCTGCGGAAAATTGGTCGAACTATAAATCTATTCGCAATAAGTACCTACAAAAGGGAAATAAGATATGGTAAAAACAACTACAAAACATCTCAAATTACGGCTAAATCTGGCAATCAGATATTATTCAAAGTGTTAAATTTAGAGAAGTGACATCAATTGTTGCGAATGAAATTGCGAACAAGTTTAATGTCTGTAGACAGTATTTGGGGAAGAAATGTGTCAATTCCAGCTGTTTCATTTGTGTCACCAGACATTAGTGTCTTTCTTTTTACTTTTAGATTTTGTGATGAAAGTACACTTTAAAGATTAATTCAAAATTAAAATAAATAAATAATTAAATAGTTAAAAAAGATATATTTCGACTTAATAGAGATATTATTTTAAAATCAGTAGAGATCATTGGACCAGTGCTTGTGAAATTTATCAACACCTCGCTAGGAACTGGTTAGTTTCCTGAAATATGGAAACAATCTGTAGTTGTCCCTGTAGAAAAAGTAAAAAATACGAATTGCGAAGAGTTCAGGCCAGTGAATATGTTACCTACGTGTGATAAAATATTAGAAAAATTCTTTGCAGATTAGTTTCAGAGCTATCCAGATTACCATAATATTTTGATCAAGGAACAATCTGGTTTTAGAAGAGGTCATTCTTGTGAAGCTGCTATAAACTGTGTTGTATGGATGTGGAAGAGACGAATTGACTGTGGAAAATCAGTGATAGCCATTTTTTTTAGATTTGAGGCGTGCATTTGAAACTATTGATAGACAAATCTTATTGAAAAAAATGTAGGTACTTGTATGGTGTGCGGGGTCGAGAATTGTAATGGTTTGAATCTTATTTAATTAATAGAAGTCAGATAACTAAAGTGAATGATGAACTTTCGAATGAAATTAATAATGATCTGGGTGTTCGTCAAGGTTCAGTATTGGGGGTATTTCTTTTGCTCTTTTATATAAACGATTTCAAAAAATGCTTAACACATTGCAGTTTAAAGCGTTTTTTTGCTGATGATAGCCTCATTTATATTTGTGGAGATAATATAAGGAAAACTAAGTGCATGAAATTCAGAATAAATAACGATATTAATGTGTGAATGGATAACGTTTCAACCGGTACAGTTTAATGTTTAAAATATCTGGGGGTAATGATAGACGATAAGCTCAATTTTAACGTGCACGCGAGTCATGTTTGTTCTAAAATTTCAAAAAAAGCTTATTTCTTGAGTAGAATACGAACACATCTGACATTTGAGACTTCCATTCTTTTGTATTCTTGTGTTGCCGCCCTTTAACTATTGTTCAACTTTACTCTTTAGATGTAATGCTGATGTTAAATTAAGACTACAAATAAGGGTATGAGAGTCATTTTAAAGCTGAATATATACACACCGATTCGAGTTGAGTGTCTTAATTGGATAAATCTTAAACAAAAACTGATTCGCCCGTGCGATTTAATCGCATGATTAACTAGTTGAACATATTTGTTTTGGTGATATTTGGTTTAATTCACATTGCAGGAAATGTAATTCAGAGAATAAATATAAAATTATTTTTAATATTTGTAATGTTTACTAAAATAAAAATACATACATTTTTAAAACTAGTTAGTAAATAAATATTCATAGTCTTAAATGAAACGAAAAGAAATAATTCTAAAAAAAAGTTTCTCTTAATTCTTAATGTTTTAATAAATAATATCATGAGATTTTTCTGAAAACTAAATGCAAATAATTTAGATGTACACGGACACTGGGGATTTGAAGATTTCGTGGGGATTTTGGCAAAAAAAATATTGTCTAGGTG
This sequence comes from Platycheirus albimanus, assembly GCA_916050605.2. Classification (NCBI taxonomy): domain Eukaryota; kingdom Metazoa; phylum Arthropoda; class Insecta; order Diptera; family Syrphidae; genus Platycheirus; species Platycheirus albimanus. The sequence continues at coordinate 8,134,894 of OU696699.1, read as the reverse complement.
TGGATTTCATCTATGTACATTATGTCTGTGGGGATATAAGGTAGTTTGATTATAACTTTTGGGAATATTAATCGATGGGGATTTTTGTTTGGAGATTCTGTACGACACCCATTTTAATAATCTTGCGAGTGATGTGAAACATGAAAGTGGAATAAATCAACTAAAGAGAAAACTAAAGATTTTTATTAAAAACAATATCATTTTGTCATGAACAATTTTGCGAATTTTAATTTTATATTGTTTATCATAAATTTTTTTAACAAATTACTTAATGAGGTAATTCAAAAAACGAGTTGTGGCGACCCCAGGGTGACTTCAGGGCTCAACAAACAAAGTTTTTGACACAAGCATGGCCTACCTATATACCTACAGTTCCTTAAAGCAGATTATCTTATGTCGATTTTTATTGGTCACGCCAGAGCAATTTTTTTCGCTCAGAACATTTTTTTTTTACTCTGACAATGAAATTTTGATTTCCATTGGTCACCGGAGCACTGTTTTTGAAGTTTTGTTTTTGCCGTTGCAAGAATTCAATCATTTACATAATTCTTTTGTTAAAAGAAAATTGCTTTTAATTGTAAAGTGTTGTTATTGTTGAAAAATAACAAATAAATAAAAAAAGGTGAACATTTGAGAATGAGGTGATTTTTTGAGAATTTTTGTGGAAGTGAAAAATAAATGGTTTTGGTATACAAAAAAGATAAATCTCGGTTTGGTTTCCATTGAACGAATAAAATTTGGCATCTGGGATTACCAATAAAAATCGCCATTACTGCAAAATCTTGACCTCAACCTATTCTATCGGCGAGAAACGCTTCAAAAGGCCAAATCACAATCAAGTCAGGTTGCCAAAAACTATGTCCAAAATGCAAAAGCAGAACATAAATATACATATATGCATAGCTATATAGGAATAGCAAGCTCAGATATGTTTCATGCTTAAAAGATATTTTTTTGTGAAGTTGGCCTCTGCAGTAGATACAATTATGATGAACGTTAGCATATCACTGACTTTCAATGACTCTCCTAGTTTCTGCAACTTAAGAAATAGAATTTGAAAGACACTGGGTACTATCATAGCTAATTATTGTCTTACTTACTTAAGGTAGTTCCACACTATCCCACAGTGCAATACATGTCAAAAATGTATGATGAAACAGGTGTATAATAGTGTGGAAAGACAGCGCAGACCTCATACGATTTGACATGTGTTTAGATCTGAAATATTTTTTTAGGATTGAATGTAAAACCATCACACATTCCCTCACACTTTTTTTGACATGTCGTACAACACTGTGGGATAATGTGGAACTACCTTTAATTATTATTATTATTTGAATGGACCTACATAGACCTAAGTGGTGGATTAATGGAAGGAAATATTTGCTAAAGGAATCATCTCTTGAAATTAATCAGGCATTTCCTACAACGTTAAAGATCAAAAACTATATTCTGAAACAGACAATTGGGAATAAAGAGCTCGGTGCAACAAACGAGATCTCGCTCGACTTATGTCAAAACCAGGAAATTATGGGCTTGATTTGAATAACAGTGAAAAAATGATCAAATAGTCTGCGCGCTACCTTGTGAGCTTATTACCATGAAAACAAGCTCAGAATGTTGCTTTCAATTAGTAGGAATTAGGAGGTTCATTTACATAAGGAATATCTGAAATAACGTCTCATGACTGGAAAATGGCAACGTTTTTCATAAGATATATCCATATGGTATAGCCGATTGCAGGATTTGGGGTGGTGGCAAATATTTTAATCTTATTTGCTCAGGATTTTTCTTTGGGAATCTATTTTTTTTTTATTACATACACTTTAGAAACAATTTGAAAGGTTTTTCTAGGTACGATTGACGTATACGCAAATCATTGGAATCATTGGTGAAAATACTGAAAATACCTACATGTTGACCCGGCACATACTTTGTATGATTTTTTAAGTTTGTAACATGCTAATACCTACACAAACTCCTTAATTGTATTTAAAAACGTATCCGATTGTAGTTAATATAAATTCCAAATCTAAACTTCGTCGAGGTTGTTTATCAAACAAAAATGTCAATAGAATCGTTGAGTCCTGTATCCTTGATTTTGACTATTGTTCTGTCGTCCTCATGCTCTTCTATTGTCGTTTTGACTTCATTTATATGTTGCTTTTGCATTACAAACTAGCTCAGGCAAATGGTTTATTATAATTTTTATCAAAATAAAATTGATTTCAGGAATCAAGTTCTCAGAAGCCTCAGCATTTTCTTTTCAAAATAAAAACAAAAAAGTCATTGGAAATGTTTACCCTTTCATTTTTGTCGTCGTCGCATCGAGTGGTTACGACGATTTTGATCATTAGGTCCTTTTGGGGCTGGTTGCTGCTGATTTAATTTGGTTTCCTAAATCGTTGTAATATATACATCAGGAACATTAAAATAAATTGTAAACGAAAAATTCAATCGCGACACGCACATCACAAATCGGCAACGGCAACATATTTTATTATGGCAAATTCTAAATAATTTTTATTTACGAATACGTTGCTCTTGCTGTTGGGCGAACAGCAACGACATTTAAGAAACGAAAAAGCACCACAATCCACAACACCAAATGGTTTTATCATCTATAAGTTGCACTTGGCCGGAAGAGAGAGCGAGATACAAGGCCATATATACATTCCGTTTCGATTTAAAGGAAAAAAGGGGGTTGTAAAACGAATTTTGAATTTTCATGCAGTTTTTTTTCCTAGGAAATTTTGCAAATTGAAATTTGTATAAAATTATTTGTACATTCAATGTTTACTTCCCTGATTCTATTTTGAAATCAAATAATATAATTTAGATGAACAAAATAGCAGTGAAAATCACATTCTAGCATATATTGTTCATCATTTTTATTGCAAATAAGGGCAGAATTTCAATCATATTGCATTCTCATAATACCACACACACAAGCAGAAACAGTCACACACTTTTTCAGAATTAATTAAAAAAACTGAAGTGTGAAGACAAACTGAAACAGTCATTGAAATAACACACACACCATCTCTTTCACATTCATATAAAGCCTATGGGATTAGAGAGGAATGTTTTTCTTTTTTTAATGGAATAAATTTCTCTTCTCTCGCGTGTAGTATTTAGTTGCTTCGCCTTCGAAACTTCGAACATCGCAGTTGCTGACTGCTGTAGTGTTGTCGTCGTCGACTTTGTTCGTCGTTTCGTCTGCTTTTTGATCAGATGGATTGGATAAAATTGAAATTGGTTCGAGACTAAAAAAATTTTTCTCTCCACAGTCCACACACTAGAAAACTTGCTTTTTCCACATTCAGACGAAATAGAAATTTTCTTTTTCAAACAAAAAAAACATGTACCGAAACAATATTAATTCATACTATTTTCTTATAAATTTACCGTGAATATAGTCAGTTTAATGGGGTAATTAATGGTTATTTAAGGCGGTTATTTAGAGCAGAAAATTTTATTTAGTACGCCGAGGCTCTTGCGTTCTGGGGCTATCAACTTGTCTCGTGCGAAACAGTTTGTCGCGTAATGGCGGACGTGAAATTTACACCAACCCATTCAGCCAGGCAGTTTCGTTGCATTCCTTCGAAAAGAAGAAATGTAACTACACAGAAAAAGCCAACACAGAGCAGGGTTTTTTTATGACAGGAATTATCTGGCATTTGTGAGATGAAATGGAATTAGTAGTAAAGGCAATTTTTGTCGTCAGGGGTCAGGGCTGTATGCGTATTTTTTTCGATATCCTATTAAATGTTTTTTTTTTAAAGTGCTTTCACACTTGAAATCTAAATATAAGTCATATTTACAATCACTTCGAAAAGCATGATTTTTACGGGTCTGAAAGTTAAGGGTTTTCTGCATTTGTGCTTAAAATGTTTTACTGGTCGTAAAATTATTTTATAAAATTTAGAAGAGGGCCAGGGAAGTCATTAAAAATGTAGTCAAAAAAAAAAAAATGTCATTGGTCAAAATATTTTTTGTTACAAGCAGTTTTGTTGTATTTATTAACTTTGATTTAAAATATTGTCTTAGGGGCCAGTTATAGCGATTCAGAAAACCAAACCGAAAAGGGTGGAACGAGATGAAAATAATATTTTTTTCGGTTTTAGCGTTTATAGCGATCAAGAAAACGATGCCAGAAAAAATATTTCACTCTGACATTTCACAAAACAGGCGTTTATCTACACGCACGCAGTGTATTAATTTTCTGCATTGTGTAAAAATGAAATTTTCAATAAAGATGAAAAAAAAACTACTAAAAAATTATTTGGGGGTGAAACGAAGTCGGATGAGTGAGAGTGAGCAAGAAAAAGGATTTTAAATGAAATTATAGTGTGAATCGATTCTGATTTTTGATGGTGCGTCGGATCAATTTTTTCTTGATCTCAGATCAGACTTCAGATCAAATTTAACACACATTTGCACATATACTTAAATAATTTCACATTTCTCAAGCTTCAAATCTGTTTTTTTTTTTTAAATTCTGTGAAATTCATTGTGGAAAATTTTTTTTGTAGAAAAGTGATTAAAGTTTTTAAATAAATAAAGGAGTGTAATGAATTGATTAATGTATTTTTCCGCAAGTGAACAAATAAATGTGAATTAAAATCATTAGTTTTCTTATATTTGTATAGTTTATATATAATAAGAACGTCAAAAGAAACACAATTAACACAATTACAAAAACAGACCAAATCTGTTTCAATTTCTTTTGGACGGGAAATCAGATCAAATCTACATTTCCAAGAAAAAATCACATACAATTGATTTGATCTGTTTTTGTTATTGCTTTATTTGTGTTCTTTTGACGTTCTTAATATCTAAACTTTAAAAATATAAGAAAAATAATGATTTTAATTAACATTTATTTGTTCACTTGCGGAAAAATACATTAATCAATTCATTAATTAAATTAAATTAATTAAATTATGTTTGTATGTTTCTCCTAAATAAATAAAAATAAAATATTTATGAATCCAAAATTAATTTTAAAAGAATTCTCTTCCACAAATCTGCATTTACCAAAAAAATCACATTACAAATCATTACGACACTGCGTTGCTGGCGATACTGGTGGCTCGGTGCGTGTGAATAAACAACTTCCTTGATAAATGTCAAACAGAAATCAGTGGTCAGTGCCTCTGTCTCAGTCTGACTCATGATATTTTGTTCAAAAATTGCAACGAAAAACTTTTCATGGCCCAATTTACAACGAAAACAATGTTTTGACAGCTCACCTTCCAGTGGAAAGCGAAAACAATTGGATTGAAACAGCAAAGACTATTTGTTCCATTTTGGTGGAATTGTCAATCAGCTGTGGCGAAAAACCAAATTTAACCCAAAAAAAGAATAAATACATTTTTAACAAAAAATATTAGTTCAATTGAAAATTTTATTAGCAAAAAAAATTCTCTGAGTTATTTAGCATCGATCAGTGTAGCATTTGTGTTTAAAATCGATTTATAACATACAAAATTTTCCATCTGAAAATTTTTCCGGTTTGGGTTTCCGTGTCGCTATAACTGGCCCCTTAGGGCCCAGTTATAGCGATACGGAAAACCGGACTGAAAAAATTTTCAAATGGAAAATTTGGTATAATATAATCAGATTTAAAACACAAATGCTACACTGATCGATGGCAACCAACTCAGAGAATTTATTTTGCAAATAAAAATTTGAATTGAACCTGTACTTTTTGTTAAAAATGTATTTATTCATTTTTCTGTTATACGTATAAAAGAAAAATAAAAAAATACATTTTTAACAAAAAGTATTTGTTCAATTAAAATTGTTATGAACAAAAACATTCTCTGCATTGATTGCCATCAATCAGTGTAGCATTTGTGTTTTAAATCGAACCATAACATATTAAATTTTCCATTTGAAATTTTTTTCGGTTTGGTTTTCCGTATCGCTATATAAATACCTATTAATAGGTTTAAATGTGTTTATATATATATATATATTTAAAATATATCGATAAATTAATTTTGTTAAAGAAAATCTTGATTCGAAGGTATAATTTTTGTCAAAACTCATTTTCACTTGAATTTCATCTGAGATCTGACTCAATATGAAACAATTCATTTCACCTGATTGTGTTTTAGTTTCATACAGTTCCGTTCATCAAGAAAAAATTACTAATGCATTTGCGACCAGAGAGAACACAAAACGTGTTGTTATTATTGGATTTATGACAAAATTGATCGCTATAAACGAACATTAGTAAAAAATTTCTATTCATTTTTTTCCAATTTTCACTGATAAATTTTACTGATCGCCACAACTGGCACCTAAGGGGTAAAATTTAAAAAATAATTTTCCTCAAAAAATTACACTTTCCAATCAATCGCCCACCCCTTAACCAATGTTTTTATTTAGAACAGTGGTGGCAGCTGTACAACACCCTCTTGCTCATATACCAGGGACAGGGACAAAAATGGAACAAATGGTTTCACCTGTTCCGTTCCAGTTTTGCCTGTTGCCTTGGAAGATTATTTGTCAGATGTTCTTCTGTCAGAAATAGTTTTTCTAAAAGTGGCTTTACATGAGGCTGTAACAAATTATAGTGCAGACGAAAAAGCAACAACAACAATAATAGTGCAGAATATAAAAGATGAACATGATCGTCTGCACTATAATTTTCAAGCTGCATCCATAATTTTCCTATAATCTGCATCCATGAAGACGTCTTCATTTTGGTCTTCCCTCTCTATCAAATAAGTATGATTTATATATTTTGCATACTCTTTTTTGCAGATCATGGCCTGCGGCTGCATGTAAGGCCTCCTTAACGCAATTTTATCAGACAAATTTGGTGCCGGGTTGTGTGACAATAATTTGTGTGAATTGCTTCGCGCCATAAATGAACTAAACATCCTTTGTCTTGTTCACTCTCAATCTTGCGACTTCGTTGCACCATTAAATGTTTGATTGAGTGTCGGAATATACACTGCTACGTGCGTTAACAGCTTTTTTGTAAAATGTCAAACACATAGTTTTCCCGACATCTTTTTCCTGATCACTATAACCACGGACCAATAAGATGCAGACCGCCAACTCACTGTATGGTCTCTCTTTTTGCCTACAAGCTGAAAATCAGTTGATATGCCATTTATTTTGAGAGCGTGACGCTTTCCCTTGCTTTTTTAACACATTTAGCAAATACACCAACAAAATAAATGGCATACGCAGGTATGGTTGCCATTGCCATTACAAAACGCAACGACAGAGATGTACACGTATTTACAGACAGGAAAAAAATATTTCGTGGGTGTTTCGGGTAAGAGGGGTACGAGTTGGCCGTCTGTATTGGTCTGTGGTTTTTACTTGGTGTAAGAAATCAAAGCTGTCAAATTTTAAATCAGTTGTTGGCAGAAGTTCAATTTCGGAGAAGAAATAAATGTATTTTGAAAGTTTCGTGTACTATATCTGGTAATTTTTTGGTAATTTTTACCAAATTCTCATCGTCACTTTCTGAAGGTGGCTTTACATGAAGCTGCAAGCCATGATCTGCAAAAAAAGAGGATGCAAATATATAAGTAAATCATGTTTGTGTGATAGAGAGGGAAGGCAAAAGTGCAAACGTCTTCACGGATGCAGATTATAGGAAAATTATGGATGCAGCTTGAAAATTATAGTGAAGACGAACACGTTCATCTCAATCGTCTGCGCTATGATTGTTGTTGTTGCTTATTCGTCTGCACTATAATATGTTGCAGCTCTATGTAAAGCCACTTTGAATCACAGAGAATAAAATCTTCAGATGCATCCCTCCAGTAGCTTGTTTCCAATAACGTATTTACTGCTAAAAGAACTTTCTTGTTGTTTTCATTCGTCATTTTATAAACTTTTATTTATTTGCCACTGCTTATAGAAACTAAATTCATATGATAGAAATGTCAAAAAATTGAATATGTTGCACTGGGGTGTTCGATGTTAAATCAAAACACGAGCAGCCATGCAGTTCTTGACAGTTGTACGAAATGTACTGACATTCTTCAGTGCGCACTGGGGCAGTAAACATCAAACAGACCTATGGCAACAATATTATATTTATATTACAAGCAGGAACATGTAACTGCACCATTAAAAGAAACCAGAAAGGAATAGAAATTTGATTCCACCTTCCCTAAATTAAAGTGGGAACAAAGCTGAAAGCGGAACAACTGCATGCAATCCGATATTTTGACATTTTAACTACTTTGTAAAAAAAATTAAATATAAGAATCCAAATTCATTAATTACAAGTATATTTTATTATTTGTTTAAAATGTTACATACTAAATTTATTCACAAATGCATTTACTAAAATAAATTAACTCGGATTCAAAATTATTTTATTGTTTAACAATCAACAAGGCTAACAACATCAAACGAAAAAAAATGCTCCGTAATGGAATGTTTGTATTATAAACAATTTTTGATACTTTGTGAAATAAAATTGTTTTTTAAAGAAAACAAAAAGAAAAATTGAAATTTCAAGAATATCATGTTTTGGAAAACATAAAAAAAAATTAAAAATTAATTGTTCATACACGCAAAAATATGTCGAAAGTGCGTCGTGGTCAATACAATCAGTATTATTTCAATATTAAATCGTCAATATTTGGTGTATTCATTTTTACAATTGTTTTATTGCAACTATGTTACTGTAAGCAATTACGTGTAGTATTCGGCGAGAGCGGCAGTTACGAGAGTATAAACATAAGCAGCTATGTTCCTATTTTGAAGACGACGAATAATGATATATCATTCCCATTGCACCACCGAAATAACCACGAAGATAACGATGACCACGAACATGGTGGCAGCATATCCTTCTCGTCGTCTAAACTTATTGCGAGTTCCACTGATAAAACACAAGTGCCTTTGGTTAAGAATTCTACTACCAATATTGTTGGCCACCAACAGCAGCATCAGCAGCCTCAACAAAAACATACAAACTATAGTGTTATGACTTTGGTCAGAAACATCGATGTGCGGCTGAGGAGCATGCGAAATGTAGAACTCGGAATCACTACTATTCAGGTAATTTTTTTATTTCTTTGACTTTGACTTTGGTACACCTATTTCTCCTGGCTGAGTAATGAGCACAAAAATCTTTAAAATTGAACATATGGATGAACCATTTGTTTCGTTTTTCTGCAAGAAAATAGTTATTGACGATTTTCTTTTTTGTTAATGGTGCGTTGCGTAAAACGTTGGCAGCCAGTTTGGCAGTTTTCATGTCATAACATAGGTCACCCGAGCTTCACCTCCGTCAACTAGAAGAAACCAGAAACCATTACAAAACGTAAGATTTGAACTTTTCGAATCTTTTTCTCCAGTGGGGGATTAGTCTGTTTTAATAGATTTCTTATGGATAATGTAAAAGTGAGGTAAGAAACAACAAACTAGCTCCTCCTGGAACATAGAATGGCAACCAGATCCTTCCATACTTACTTACTTAAGGTGACGCAGGAAGTTCATTGTGGACCAAGGCCTGAACCCACAAACCCCGCTTGCTAGACCGGTTCGGTCCCTAGTCAGTGGCCTCCAGTTGAGCACACTTAGTTGGTTGGGGTGGTTCTCCACTTGATCGCTGATTGTTCCACCTAAGATGGAGTCTTACAGAACTGAGGTCAATGTCGCTGCATAGCCCGTACAGTTCGTCATTGAATCTTCTGCTTCATACTCCATTTATACATAAAATACCGAATATCACCCGAAGAAGCTTTATCTCAAAGCACCCCAGCCTGTTTTCATCCGATTGTGTGAGTGTGATGATGTTATGCATCCGAGGACATCACATACTTTGTTTTATCTTAATTTACAGCCAGACCCATTCTTGGGGCCTCAAATTCTTTTGCCATTTGGCCGGTATAGGTTATTATTATTAATATTATTATTATTATTTATTACAATATAAAATAAATTTACATTATAATAACATGACAGCACTAGCTACCAGGGCTTTTGGCTGGTTCAAAATAAATAAATACTTTAAGAGAATCTGAAAGATGAAAATATTATTGGGGCTGACGAAAAAACCCTCGCTCCAGGTCTGGGGCTCGGGAATTCTAGCCCCCAACAGCCCCAAAGTTAAAGTTAAAATAGTTGATGTTATACAATTGAATCTAGATTAAATTTGGTTAGGATGGTATATACATTTTTTATGTTTTCAGTTGAAATAGATGACAGAAGATGAATAAGATTATTATTAAAAAGTTGTTTACATAGATTGTTTACGGTGAGACATTCGGATGTAAGGTGTTTTGTGGATAAAACTTCCCTGAATATAGGTTTTATTTTCTTATACCTGAATTTTAAAGCATGTATTAACCTTACTTTCCTTACCTTACAAACAAAGCATATATGAGAATATATTACCGTTAATCAGTTAAAAAAAAGACAAGCAATTATAAGTATGGGTAATTCACACAAAGAAGATTCTCCGATCATCTAGGCCTGCTGCTACGGTGTCGCCTTGTCATTGTCAAAATTTTGGTGCATTATGTTTATCGGCAAAAAGAAATATTTCAACATTATCTTTTGAAAGTTTTGAAATTTTGTAAATATTTATTTTATGTTTTTTCATTTTCTTTTCTCTAGGAAATTTTTGATGCAATGGACTTTACAGCCATTGTCAGTGAATCAAACGAGACATTACTAAAATTCTCTCAACGACTGACAAAAAAACTGCAAAAAGCAACTCAAATGCTCTTGAATTTAAAGCAATACTTTGAAATTGACATCACCTCTCTCATCGACAATGCGAATACTGTCGCTAGCAACAACAATAATTTAGATAACAACAAATCATTGATCAACCAATTATTTCTAAACACACTCATTCAGCCGTGTCCATATGAAGATTTTAGTCTAGAACAAAACTACAATAAGCAACAAATACAAATTTTAAATTATTTAAAAAACAACCATTTAGCTAGTGAGAGTACTTTATCATTTAGTGTAAATGGAAAAATTCTAGAAGAGATTCGACGACTTAACAATATGGAATTCAATAATTTCAAGCATATATACTTTTTATCGAATTATGACTATGCAAGCGATCATAATTGCCAGTATTATTTTAATAATTTGCACTTCCGTCGTCTCTATGTATCGGCTGTCGAGGGGAAACGTATATTTGTTCTAATTGATGTTGGAAGTGTGTTGAGTGCTGAACAGATGGAACTTTCTAAGACATTTGGTTTGTTTTTTTTTATATTAGCAGTAATTTTCAAATGATCGCCGATTTTTATTTGCAGTCTCAAATCTTGTTAACATGCTTTCGGATACAGACTTCATCACGATTGTCACTTTATCCGATAAAGCGATTCCGATGGAATTGGTTAAGGTTCGACAAAACCCCTTCAAGCGAACCTATTTGGCAACACCGGATAATAAAGAAGAGATTTTAGACTTTATTGCGATGCTCAAGCGTTCCACAGAGCCTACAAACCATTCACTTGGTTTTGAGTATGCATTCAGTTTGCTGCGACAGCAAAATCTGTCGGAGAACGAACCAATCGAGTTTATTTATGTGACCAGAGGCCTTTTGGCACAATTGTCGGATGCGAGAAGTGTTCTATCCGCTATTGCAATGGGCCAGAGATCACTGCCGTTTCCGATAGTCATAAATACTTGTGGGGTCGTTCTAGGTAAGTTCAGTACCTGTTTGTTTTTCAAATTATTGAATAGAATTAATATTATAACTATAATTTATATTTAATTTTTCAGATTTTCATTAATTTTTGTAAAATAATATGTTCTTGTCATTTTAACAATTTTATATTTATAAACAATGCATATTCATAGCTATGTATACATTGATATCTCTAAAATGATCTTCAATATCTGGTTCTTAACACAACCCAGTATCAATTTCATTGAAAATTGTTAGAAAAGCTTCACTTTTTGTTTTGCTATGTCAATCTGATTTCCTTAGCAGTAAAGGCTACAATTGACTGTCAGTGTTTAGCCAATTCAGCTTTCTCTGATTGATGATGCGAATATCCACTTTTAATTTTCTATTCCTATGTCGCACTTTGTTGTTGGAGATGGTTTGTAGCATAGACTAACTAATAAAAAAGACAGGCCGCTTCATAGAAGAAAAAAGGAACCGATTTGAGATTGCCTCCACCTTTTTCCTTCCTTCCTTTTTACAGACAGGTTGCTGTCTTTATTATTAATAATATCTCAAATCGGTTCCTTTTTTCTTCTCTGAAGCGGCTTGTCTTTATTATTAGTTAGTCTGTGTTTGTAGCTAGAGCAGCTTCAAAATGTAACGAACTGTTTGCAGTGAATTACCACGTTTTGCACAGGTCTCATGTTGGATTCAGTTTCAAATTACTTTGTAGGCATCCAACATTGGTTAAAAAATAACAACGTAGATAGTTTTCTTGAGTTACCCCCTCTAGTCTCCTGGCTCACAATAACGTACTGTTCTTCGTTACATGTAATATGAATTATTTGTGATATTTTGGATTTTATCAGGGATGCGATCAAATTGCTGTTCGAAGTCAATAAGACGAAAATCAACGATTTATACTCTGATGAATGTTCAAAATTAAATAACAGAAAATATTAATGTGGACAAATTATTCGAATTAATGATAAATCCATCCTTATATTCATTGTAACGATTTCGTTTGCTGTTGTTGGTTGCGATAAATACAGAATCTGTGGACCGAATGTGATTTTCGTCACAACTCTTGTAGTTGTGTATCAAACCACGGTCGACCACGAGCAAAGTTGAAAGAACAATACTCAAATTAAAAACATAAGATTTATATCTTCTCCTTAGATAAATTATTAACTATATTTCCTCGAAAAAAAACATACAATATTTCCAATAATAATTTACTTACAGACGAAAAGCACATTATGTATGAAAAACAATTTCTTAACGACATCGTACAGCAAAACTATACCAAATACGATATAAATGTGACCGACTGGCACTCAAGTCGTTATAATTTAATTGGAAATCGTTATATTATAACTAAACGACATCCTGAACGCATAATTAAAATTAGTACAGCCGTTTTCGCAGATCTTTTTCAGCGTTATAATCGTGTAAGTGATAAACTACACGTTCAGCAACCTGTTATTGATCATGATAGCAAAGGTAAGTTGTGCTTCAGCAGCATAATATACACAATTAAATTTGTTTATTATTTTCTAGATGCAATTGTAGCGATGACATACCCTATGCAGACATTTGGTGTAATCGGAGTGAATTTGTATCTATCCGATCTAGCAGAAGACGTGTTGTCTTATAAAAATTCTGCAGAGGCATATGCTTGCTTAATGGATATCAATGGAATTGCAATTGTACATCCAGCTCTGCAACAAGCTCCATATTTGACGAAGACACCTCTTCCCGTCGATATTGCCTATTTAGAAAATTCAACGGATTTTCTAAGCTTTCGAAAGATTTTACTAAAGGAAAGCAAAGGAAATTTTAGCCTTTCTGTTGCAAATTCTAAAGATAATAATTCAACGGTAACAAAATCATACTGTTTTCTCCTATATCACACATATTAAAATGTTGTATATTTTTTTTACAGAAAACATATTCATGGCAAAGAATAATGGATATCTATATAATGTGTATAGTAACAATATCTAAGGCAAATGGAAAGCCTTCTGTTCCACAATATCAGGCTAGATATGGGAGTGGTTTAAATAAATACCAACACACGGAGTATATGGCTCCGTTTGATCTTTTATATCATAGAATCGACCTCATACCACCACATACGCCAGTTTGTCGTTACTTTAGACAAATTGCTACATTAGGTAAGAAGCATTTTCCTTTTATTACATTAAATCTGTGTTTTGTTTTACTTTCTTACTTAAATTGACTTAGACAACGGGGTTAACCAACATATCACGCAAGCCAATCCTGATACTAGCAAGTTCCTGCCAATCACGCTGAGCAATTTGTTTGATGTCGTCTTTCACTTGGCAGATTTTCTCTCCTAAAAAAATAAAGATGGTGCATATGGATCCGATATTCATTTTTGCCTTTTCTTAAGTAGACTTGTAGACTTACGTGGCTTGAAATCACACTGATGAAGACGAATCAGGTCGCTTGCAAAAGGGCTCAGATATTTACACAGATAAAGCCGATAAGATTTTTTAGGCGGGATTAAGGGAACATATACCTCTATATGGGGCGCAGTTCAGAATATCTCTCTTATTGTGAATGGGGTACATGACGCTGTTTTAAAATGAAAACAAAAATTGCTCTAGCGAACCAAATTCCCAATACCCCTTATAAACTAACTTCCATCAAATCCATCGCCTTTTGGACTGGTCTTTCTACTGAAGATGCTCTTCTTGATTTTGCTGTCTGCTACAGAAAAGATTAGACAATAAAAAAAGTTGTGCTCAACTCTCCATGAAGTTAAAAAAGCAATCTTGCGGGTGGCAATGGTACAGTGGATGTAGTGCTTGGTTGCTCAACCTGAGAGCTGTGCGTTCAAACCCAGCCGAGGGCAGCAATTTTTATTTATTTCCCAAGTTTCAACTGGATGCCACCCGTGAAATTTCCGTGAGATAATTATCACCTAAAATCTCAAACCACTGTACCACCTTTCTTTCCTATCTTTCTATTCCTTCTCTTTCCTCGCTCGCACATGTTAATTCATTATAAAGGTATTAATATCCCTTTGAGTGCGAGTGCATTATAAAAAAAAAAAAAAAATCTAGATATGATTTCAGATTGAATCTAGATCAATTTTTACGAATCTCGATTCAGATCGAGATTTATACACATTTTCAAACAATAATAATAATAATAATTTAACTATATAATAATAATTTAACTATATGCCTGTAAGACCCAAAGTCTTTTGAATGGAAACTGCACGGCAGTAGTTAGAAGAAATAGAAAGATAGGAGAGACTTTTTGTTGGTACAATGGATTCAGAAATAGGTGATATTTATCTCACGAAAATCCCACGGGTGGCGTCCAGTTTAAGCTGGGGGAATAATTAAACCCACAACTCTTAGGTTAGCAACCAACCACTTCATCCACTGCACCATTGCCAGCCCCAATAACACACACTGACACACTAACGAAATTGACATTCCTAAACGTCAGTTGGAAATTTGGTTTTTACTTGCGATTATAGGCAAGTTATGCATTCGTCGAAAAAAAAAGTTTTGAGATAACAATCAAACATGACATTACGATGATAGCGAAGACGAAAAAAGATGGTCTAAAAATTCTGTCCATCTGTAAGTCTGTCTGTCTGTATGTATAGACACCTACAGCCCAAACGGGAATTGCTTCAAACTTGGTATATAGAGCTTTTTAGGTATTGTACACAGGGGAAATTGAATTTTTTTTTAGCTAAAAAATAACGGTACCTGCCATGTAACCGTTACGTAAAAGCTTATTTTTCTCAAAAACGGCTCTAACGATTTCGATTTAAAAAAATCAGTGTTGCTTTTTAGGTACGACCAATCATATGGCTGAAAAAAGTTTTAAATATTGACTAAGAACGGTACTTTCCATAGGACCGTTTTTTTTTTGTATTCGACTATCTCGAAAACGACTCAACCGATTCTTTCGAAATTTCACACATATATTGTTGTTGGTAGCTCAATTTGAACCAATAATTTAAAAAAATATTTTTTTGTATTTTTAAAAGCATTTAAAAAAAAAATTTTAAATTAATATTTTGAAAACTGCTTATTGAATTTGTTTCTAAAAATTTTAAATAAATGTATTTGCTGAATACCTATGAACTGGCGTTTTTGAATTTTTTTTGAAAATTTTTTTCAAAAAGTTTTTCAAAAAAAACTTTTTCTCAAAAACCGCTCTACAGATTATTATAAATTTATTCTCATAAATTCAAATTTATCTAAGAAATAAAATGGCGTACTTTTTTTTCAGCTCAAATTAGTTTAAGTATTTATTTAAGAATTTCGAAAAATTTATTTTTATCAAAATATCAAGCTGTCACCACATAAGAGCAAGTTCGTGCGACCCAGTCGTGCATTTTATTTCATTGTGGTTTTGTGTAAAGAAATACATTTATTTGCAAAATAAAATAAAATGTATTAGCAAATTGTGAAAGGTTCTAGTTGTATTATAGTATGCGTTCAGTTTCATGTTCTTAAAATTTTGAAACTCATGTTAACTGTTACTTCAACTGCTTTAAGATAGAAATCGGAGCACAGTTTAAATATCTAAGTGTTACAATAGACAAAAATCCGAGTTGGTGAGCATATCTCAAATTTGTAACAGTCTGCTTTCCACTAATCGCAGGTTCTATCACCTCAGAAAATTTTGTTCTAATAGACTTAAAGCGATTTATTATTAAATATTTCAAATTGTGTAAAAATTAAGCAGAAGCAATTTTGCTTGTTTCATTGGATATCACAATAAGTGGTTATCCAAGTGAAAAGAATGGAAAGTGCTATAAGAATATCTGGGTGAAGTCTCGCTGTGATTAGTATCGCAAAAGTGGAGGAAGAGAAATTTGAATAAAGTCTATAAAAATACTTTAAAAATTGTGGAAATTAAAAAAACCAGTTCTAGTCTCTAATCTATACATATTTTCTTTTTAGACACTGGTACATTGTTCCTAAGCGCTTCGTCCTTTCAATCGCCGTTTACATATATGAAAAACAATCGTCTAAATTGTGATACTACAAAAACTCGTACCGTACAAAGTATAATGGCTTATATAAAAGACAATACGGGCCTTTTGGTCAATCCAGGTCTTTTGCCAAGAATCCGAAACGATGTAAGTGCTCTTTATAGTGTGATGGAGCACTTGAAAAGACGACATTTAGAGAGGGGTGATCTGAAAAACTATATAATTCGTCGGTATGCAGCAACAACAAGTGGTGTCCTACAGGTCTACCCGGGGTGCATTCTGCCCACTGACTTTGATCCTGCAAGAAGGCCATGGTTTCGTAAAGCAATGGAACATCCAGGAAGAATAGTTATTACCGAGCCATATTTAGATGCTGGTTTGTTTGTCATTTTTATATACATTTTAAATATGTGTTATATAAAGATTTTTTCTTTCATTTAGGTGGTGCAGGATATATTGCAACGATAGCTCATACCATCTTCGAAGGGAAGGCAAATGCTCTTCATAGTCCAGAACGTGATTCACCTGTAGCAATTATAGCACTCGATGTTCCTTACGCTTTTTTTTACAAAATGGTTTTGGATTCTTCACTGTGCCAAGAGGAAAATATTAAATGTATCCTTTTTGAAAATGAAGGGTATTTAATCGCTCATCCGAGTATGATGGAGCCAGTTTCATCATCAAAAAACATGCGCCGACCCCATGAACATCTGACACACAAAGAATCATTTTTAGCGAATGATATTCTAAACCATAAAGTCTTAGTAACTAAGTTAGCTTGTGCAAATTATCAAAATAGGACAGTTCAGCGGTATTATACTTTCAACACATCCCTCACAGAAGTTTTAACTAACGTAGTTCATGGCGAGAGAACAAAATATCAAATAACTGCTGTATGGGGGACAAATATATTTGCAGCTCTTCTAAATTCAACTTGTGATGGTGGAGCTTTCTGTCCATGTAGCACAGTCGATCGCATTTGCCTAAATTGCAATCGGATGGATCAAACAGATTGCGAGTGTCCCTGTGAGTGTCCAATGTACATGA
Source organism: Platycheirus albimanus (assembly GCA_916050605.2). Lineage (NCBI taxonomy): Eukaryota > Metazoa > Arthropoda > Insecta > Diptera > Syrphidae > Platycheirus > Platycheirus albimanus. The sequence continues at coordinate 8,117,225 of OU696699.1, read as the reverse complement.
AAGATGCCACCGTTGGAGAATTGTCAGCGCCATCGTCAAAAACTTTAAAAGCTGATGATGACAATAACAATTATGAACTCTTTCGAAACTATACTATCCGCTATCCATACTGCGAACCACTACGAACAGATAGCGTGATGGTGATAGACAATTCCCCAAGCTATGACTGGAACATGGTACTTAATTCCTGCCTTCATATAAATTGTGATATATATGTAACGCACGTCGACTGTCTTGCTATCATGGGTTGTGAATGGTGTCAGTTAGACCTGGATGGCAATCCATTCAGTGCACCATTTTGCACTACACAAAACTCGTGCTTTAATGGGGTTTTGAGTTCTTTAACGCCATATGGAGATGGAGAGCTGGGATCAGCTATGATTGAAACACCAAAGTCTCAGCCTTATTCAGCATTTGGTCCAGTTGGGGGAGCAATTATTGTATTGTGCCTGGTGATTGGTTTCGCAATGTATTGCTATCGCCAGAGTCTGGAGAATAATGGTGACCAATTCTATGTAGACTCTATGCATGACGATAACTACGGAGTTCCCTTATCGCGGTTCAATTTCGACAATATTCCGCCACCAGGTGATGGCGATATTGATGGCCTTGGAGATGGACATCATGGAGCAATGAATCTAGTGAATCCAATTGGAAATGCGATTGCTGTTCCTGATATATCACCGTATCACATGTCCACAGGCAGCAGCTATCGCAGACCACCAAATGGCGAATCTGATCATGGTTATTCAACAATGACTCCGCATGAAGATTCTGAGCATATGTGTTTTACTCTAGCCGAGCCACTCATAAACAACAAACGGCTTTCGAAATCCGATTCGCTCTCTATCAGTACCTCTGTTTCGAGCCCAACCAATCACAATAATGCTGCCATTGCAATTGATCGACCAGTCTCCAGTATGGGTATTCGAATACGTTCCAACGATCATCGATATACGAATACACCCAAAAATAATTTCATGAGTGGGCAAACTGTTATCGGTGGTGATTGTACAAAGGAGTCTGAAACTCAGCAGCAGCAAATGAGTCCTCATCATATTCTTGCCCGAGTAACCGTTCATCGTCACATGGAAGCCTTATAGCATGGACTGATATCATCATAGATGTTAAGTTAAAAAAGGTCTTCCTTACCTACGATTATTATTATAATTATCTTCTGACACAGTACGTTAACGTGCCATAACAAATTACATTTTTAAATTTTTAATTAGATTTTAGATTTTTTAAGGTTTTGTTACCCAAAACGATGAACGGGCTGACTCGTTAAAAAGAACTTAATACAATAATTATAAAAAGCATAATTTTATAACCCCATTTTTAATGGACTTGTACATTTTATCATACGTTTAGTAAAACTATGATCATATAGATTATATAAGAACAAAATATTTTTTTGTAGCAATAAAACGCATATAAATTTTAGAAATAAATTAAACCCTTTATGCTAACTAAGTGAAATTAAACCCTTATATATAGTTTTTTAAATGCAAGTACATACTTACTTAAAGTGGCGCAGACAGTCCATTGTGGACCACAGCCTCAACCAACAATCCTCGACAACTAGGCAGGTCCCTAGCCAGTGGCTTCCAGTTCCTATCAACAATTGGTTGAGGTCGTTCTCCACTTGATCGTGCCACCTTCGATGGGGTCTTCCAGAACTGCGTCGACCCTCCGGTTTGGAATTGAAGACTCGGCCGTACTGTTCGTCATTCAGTCTTCTGCTCCAAACTCCATTGATACATCTGGTTTGTCAGTGTCCACGCTTCTGCCCCATACAGTAGGACTGGGATGATTAGGGTCTTGTAGTGTCTCCGTGGTCCTTTGAGCGAGGGCTTTGCTAGTAAGATGCCTTCTAAGCCCGAATAAACAACGATTGGCAAGAGTGATTCTTCTTTGTAAATGCATGTTTTCCTTTTAAATTTTGAAATGCAAAACGTCGTTCAGATCACACGCATCATTTGCAAGTTTTTAAAAAGCAAATTACGAAGAAAACTTGCCGATCGTGTAGGAGGGTGGATATTTAAAAACGAGTGCTTGAGCCTAAGGCGTCAGTTATAGCGACCAGTAAAACGCATCAGTAAACATTTTCTTTTGTAGTATTTAATATGTTTGAATGCGTTTTGAAACAAAAAGTGTATACCAATCGGTGGCGAATAACATAAATTAATTTATTTAAAAAAAATATATTGATTCGGTAATGTATTTTTTACGGAAAACCAATAATTAGATTTTACTGGCAAAAACTCATTTTACGTATCAGATGATTGTCATGTCACTCAAAATGAAACAATAATTCATTCTAGTTTCTTACTGTTTCGTTCATCCCGAATAAATACGTTCATCCGGAAATAAATTACTGGTACATTTGCGACCAGAAAGAAGAAGAAAAAGACAGCATGCGTTGCTATTTCCATTTTTTTACCGACATAATTTTACTGATCGCTATAAACGACCGTCAGTAAAAAAGCTCCACATTCATTTGTTTTCGATTTTTACTGATGCCTTTTACTGGTCGCTATAACTGACGCCTAAGGCGTCAGTTATAGCGACCAGTAAAACGCATCAGTAAACATTTTCTTTTGTAGTATTTAATATGTTTGAATGCGTTTTGAAACAAAAAGTGTATACCAATCGGTGGCGAATAACATAAATTAATTTATTTAAAAAAAATATATTGATTCGGTAATGTATTTTTTACGGAAAACCAATAATTTGATTTTACTGGCAAAAACTCATTTTACGTATCAGCTGATTGTCATGTCACTCAAAATGAAACAATAATTCATTCTAGTTTCTTACTGTTTTGTTCATCCGGAATAAATTCGTTCATCCGGAAATAAATTACTGGTACATTTGCGACCAGAAAGAAGAAGAAAAAGACAGGATGCGTTGCTGTTTCCATTTTTTTACAGACATAATTTTACTGATCGCTATAAACGACCGTCAGTAAAAAAGCTCCAAATTCATTTGTTTTCGATTTTTACTGATGCTTTTTACTGGTCGCTATAACTGACGCCTAAGGCGTCAGTTATAGCGACCAGTAAAACGCATCAGTAAACATTTTCTTTTGTAGTATTGAATATGTTTGAATGCGTTTTGAAACAAAAAGTGTATACCAATCGGTGGCGAATAACATAAATTAATTTATTTAAAAAAAAAAATTGATTCGGTAATGTATTTTTTACGGAAAACCAATAATTAGATTTTACTGGCAAAAACTCATTTTACGTATCAGCTGATTGTCATGTCACTCAAAATGAAACAATAATTCATTCTATTTTCTTACTGTTTCGTTCATCCGGAATAAATTCATTCATCCGGAAATAAATTACTGGTACATTTGCGACCAGAAAGAAGAAGAAAAAGACAGGATGCGTTGCTATTTCCATTTTTTTACCGACATAATTTTACTGATCGCTATAAACGACCGTCAGTAAAAAAGCTCCAAATTAATTTGTTTTCGATTTTTACTGATGCTTTTTACTGGTCGCTATAACTGACGCCTAAGGCGTCAGTTATAGCGACCAGTAAAACGCATCAGTAAACATTTTCTTTTGTAGTATTTAATATGTTTGAATACGTTTTGAAACAAAAAGTGTACCAATCGGTGGCGAATAACATAAATTAATTTATTTCAAAAAAATATATTGATTCGGTAATGTATTTTTTACGGAAAACCAATAATTAGATTTTACTGGCAAAAACTCATTTTACGTATCAGCTGATTGTCATGTCACTCAAAATGAAACAATAATTCATTCTAGTTTCTTACTGTTTCGTTCATCCGGAATAAATTCGTTCATCCGGAAATAAATTACTGGTACATTTGCGACCAGAAAGAAGAAGAAAAAGACAGGATGCGTTGCTATTTTCATTTTTTTACCGACATAATTTTACTGATCGCTATAAACGACCGTCAGTAAAAAAGCTCCAAATTAATTTGTTTTTGATTTTTACGTATGCTTTTTACTGGTCGCTATAACTGACGCCTAAGATAAAATAGTACAAACAAAATTCTATCAATCTTCCTTTTTGATACTTTATTTACGAAAGTTGTCTAAAACGCGCTTGCAAATCCGATACAAGCCAGTAGTACTACAGTAGTAGTAGGCGACACAAGGCAATGAACCGTCAAAGGTGAACGCTTACAAAACTGACGATCACACGAAAGTCGCAAGCACAGACCAATATACAGACCGCCGGCGCCGGCGCTGGCGGTCTGTATCTTATTGGTCCGTGGTCGCAAGTATCTTGTGTAGGAATGCGTTCACGTGCAGAGTAACTGCTGGAACACAATAGAAAAACGCAGCCGGAACCGCAGCCGCAACCGTAGCGCATGCCGTACGTACCTAATTAGAAGTGCCCACAATGGAGTCGTACGTACTCCACGTTTTTTTTACAATTTCCACTGAGAAACATACATATATATGCATATAAAAATGATAAAACATATATCGCATCATGTATAGTCTTTTCTATAAATTTTTAATTACCTGACCTAATTTCTAAAACTATTTTATTACCACGTTGCTCTTTTTTTTTTTTTTTTTTTTTTGTATGGAATGTCAAAAATACGCACGTATTTATTAAAAGTTGGCCAACTCGTCCGTCGTCGTTTGCGGCTGCGTTTGCGGATCCGTCTCGTTGTGTTCACAACATTGAATTCGTGTGTATTCAATATTTTGACATGCGATACGGATGCGATTGCGGATCCGGCTCTGGCTCCATTGTGTTCCAGCAGTAAAGAGTAAACTAACTTGATATCTGCGATTCGGTGTCAGCTCGTCGAAATGCAAAATGTGGATATTACACGACTTCATAATTTTTAACCCGTTGACCGTTTACCCTTGGAACACACCGATCATTGTATATAGAACCTATAGTAATATCTCTTGGGATTTTTGGTGCTCAGCCGCGGATCGGATGGCAAATTATTGTATTGTATTTTATTGAGTCTTTAAGAAAATTTTACAGTGTAGATATACTTATACAATTTGTCAATTATATTTAGAAAACGGCGGCTATAATGTATTGCCTGCACTGGAATTATAATGTTTTCCTCATGGATGTCAATTAATAATGTTTGTCTGCTCTTGCTCGTGGAGCTATATACTGTTGCGCGTGACGTGTTGTCACTTTTGAATATTTACATATATATACAAATAAATACTTAATCCAGCCTACGATAAACCTACAATAAACAACCAGAAAATATAAACTATATAGAATATATAGATTTGTTTCGTTTAAGTGGAAATTTTTAGAGCGAGTAGGTACGCTCTATATCTTATTGTATGGAAAATGAAATCACATTGAAAATACATGAAATAAAAGAATTATCAAGTTAACAGAAAGTATTTTTTAGAGCAGGAACGCTCTATTGAGTTACGGGAATTGAATAAATCACATGAAATAATAACATGAAATCACGAATAACGTTCACATAAAATCTTTTCTTTTAGACGATTACTTTACTATATAAATTAACAATCACTGGTTAGATTAAAAAGAAAATTTGTTAATGATTTCTATGTGAATAGAATATTTTAAGAAGCAAGTTGCTGCATAATGACGTTGCTGCTGTTTGCGGTTGTGGTGCTTGTTGCTCTCACGCCAGTGTTGAATGTAGTGCCTTTTTAAAGTTGACGTGCTTTGGCTAAATCCTCCAGACAATGTACCTTGTAGTATTCTGTAGCCGATTAAAGATGATTTGCAGTTGCTGCTACAGGATACATTGTTCGACTTCGCCACCAAGATTGCGGTGGATGTTAAATCCGAAAGCTTACCGCTAAGCCTGTTACTTTAACTGTACACTCTCCCCAAAGTTACAGTTAATAACCGTGAAGTGACTTCTAGCGGTGCTGAAGGATACGGGACTTTCGGATGACGAGTTGCTGGGCACTATTTGTGCCCTGGTTGTTTTTCGGTGGACCGATGAATTTTTTAAAATAAATTTACTCTGTTACTTTTTTTAATCAAGATAAAAAATGAAAATAGTTGCCAATAACACTTTTACTTTTTTTTTGCTTTAGATTAATGGACGGCAGTGCTTGGCACAGCACAACCGTCCTCTATCACGACCTCGACATCCGCGGATGGCAAAACAAGGCATTAACTCATGTCAGATTGTATTTGAGAGGGAAGGTACGAAAAGAACATGCTGAGAATTTTGTCATTATTAAAAACAATAAAGAAATGAGAGCTATACATTTGTATGGTTTCAAAAAGTGACAAGTATTCAAGGGAGGAAAAAATAAAATGAATTTTGTTTTTACAGATTTGCTGCATTCGCAGCAATCTTAACGGCAAAACAAGACGTTACTAAAAACTCCCAGGTGATATTACTATGGGTTCTATATACAGGGTGGATCAAAAAAAGTCATCCATATGATGTTGTTTGGCTCTCTTTTTTTTCTAAATGAAAAACTTCGATTCTATTTTTCGATTATGTTTATTTGGACCTTTAGATTTGTATTGGTCAAGTCGAGAAGATGATATCGGCCAAATGGGCGCCGTCACAATTAATTGCTCGTTTTATGGCACTTTTCATCACTTCAGCGAGAACTTCGGGCGACAGATTGTCGTACTCGTGTCGAATGTTGTCCTTGAGGTCTTCCAGAGTCTCCGGCTTGTTCACGTAAGCACGGGACTTCAAAAAACTCAACAAAAAAGTCTGAAATGTTTAAAGGCTCGCGCAAACCAAAGGGGCTGCGGTGGCGATCACCAAACAGATGGATTCACATGTAAACCATACAAATGGCACACACCTAAGCGATATGTGGGTTGTGAATACGATTCACTGCTGCGTTCAGCCACGCGATGTATGTAGAACGCTGCATGCACCATTTGCCCGCCGTATCGCAGCTGCCATTCGTGATATCTTTTTATTTATTGTTTGAAAGCATTGCAAGCCATTTTGAATATTTAAAAACTAAAAATGTTTTTGAAAAATATAATGAGAAATATGCAAGATACACTTATGAATTTTTTTTTTACTTTTTTGTCTCGTCTAACAGTAGTAGGGCTTTATCCATTTTTGTGGGAATAATTAGATATTAATTATTAAATAAATATTATTATTTCAATTCAAATAACAATGATATTGTTAACGGCTTGGCCGTGACTGAAAATATCGCGTTGGTTTGAGCAGAGACTTGGGAACGCCGCCTTCAGAATATCGGTTCATGTATCGCTCCATGGCTTGTTCACTTGTATTCTGCATCTGTCTAGTCCACAAATGTCAAAACAGATTTGACATTGGCGGGCATTTGCAAAAAAGGGCATCATCCAATAGGGTGATTTCTTTTGGCACACCCTGTACAATGCACCGACGCATGGCCTATCAAAAGAAAAGGTGCGTATACCAATATGGAGCGCGATAAGTAATGTCAAAAATGTACGATAGCGTGGAAACAAAATTTGACACCGCTATAAAGTTATTTTTTTTTTATTGCACTTGCACTCATGGGGTTATTAATACTTTTAATGAATGAAAATGTGCGTGATAGGAGAGAAGGAAGAGAAAGATAGGAAAGAATTTTTTGGGGAAACAGTAAATTTAGATTAAGGTAATAATTATCTCACGGAATTAATAAAAATTGATTTCGCGGGTGTGTTTAAGCTCACAACTCTAGGTTTAGCAACCAAATACATGCACAGTAAAATGGCCAGCTGTCGTTGTTATCCAAAACAAGACGAAAAACCAAGCATCAAGTAGTTACAGCCACAACAAATTCAAAAATCTAAGTGCTCCAAAAATTAAAACCATGACGTCCATCACTTAACTTTGAAATTTCCCGATATTCTTTCTTCTTCATAATCTAACGCCTCAGATCAATTTGGGGTGACAATTTGTAAGGCAAAAGAGAAAAAAAATTTTCGTCAGCGTCAACAATTTTCTTCATATATGTACATAAAAAATAAATTGTTGGCACAACAGCTCCAAGCGGGGCCGGGGCCTGAGACTTACACTCTCAAGTCTCAACCATTCCTGTGTGTGCGTTTATATTCTGCAGGTATGGAAGGGACCTACAATTTTCCGCCGAATCCGAACGGCTAACAGAGAAGCACTTTCCATGACATTAATACTCTAAGAGGATTTGTCACTTCCTCGCAAGAGGCAGTACCCCGTAAAAAAAACTTTTAGGTGGAGTCGTCAGGGATCGAACCCAGAACCTTCGGCGTGGCAGTCCGACACAATAACCACTACTCCATGGAGTACTACATATATGTACCTACCTACCGTGAAAAACAAAGTCTCCGTTCTGTCTCCGACTTTTTTTTGTTATCTTTATCAATCAACATTGCAAATATAAACTATAGTATTCCCACTTGAGGTGCGCCACCTATCGACGAAAAACTAAACTCTAGAATACCATGGGAAGCAACAACAACAATTTCCACCATTCTAATTTAATTATTTTTAAATAGGAGCAGTAAGCGCACCACAAAAATAAATAGCACACGCAGGGATGGTTGCCATCACACTATGTACAGCACGGACCAATAAGATACAGACCGCCAGCTCACTGCATGGTCTCTCTTTTTGCCTACAAGCTGAAAATCAGTTGATATGCCATTTATTAGAGAGTGTGAAGGCCCCGACCCATAGAATCCGTTGCGTCCTCGCGTCCGGCAAATCAACTGACAGCTCGATTAAATACACGCGTTCTTACGAGAAGTGGTCCATAGACAACGCATGCGGCAACGCAACGGACAGAAGTAGCCGAACTTTTAACTTTTTCTTCTCCGGCAATCCGTTTACAGCTGGTTGACAGCAATTTTTTTCGATTTGAAGTGGTTTCGTTTTGGCATTGAAGAAGAGAAATATATTTCTTCTTCTAAGGGTTTTGGTTACAGTTGTAATTATGTAAAGCATAATTTTCTGCATCATGGTCGAAGAAAAAAAAAGAGAAAAAAATGGAACGTCAACGCATTCATTGGGTCACCCGCAATCCGGCGATCCGGCAAACGTCAATGGATGCGTTGCCGCAACGGACCAACGGATTCTATGGGTCGGGGCCTTGACGCTCTCCCTTTCTTTTTAAAAGGGAGCGGCAAACACACTAAAAAAATAAATGGCATACGCAGGGATGGTTGCCATTACAAAATGCACAGACAGATATGTACACGTATTCACAGACACGAACATTTTTTTGAGTGTGTTTCAGGCAAAAGGAGTACGAGTTGGCGGTCTGTATCGGTCCGTGATGCACAGACAGAGATAAACACGTATTCCCAGCTAAAAAAAAATATTTTGATGGTGTTTCAGCTGTATTGGTCTGTGGTCACAACATCAAACATTTCCATTGTATGCGTTTGGTTTCGGTTTACTTCTGTAAATAAAATGCACGACTGGGTCGCACGAACTTGCTCTAATGTGTGACAGTTTTCTAGGCGCTTGAAATTTTGATATAAATAAATTTTTCAAAATTCTTAAATAAATACTCAAACAAATTTGAGCTGAAAAAAAAGTACGCCATTTTATTTGTTGGAAAAATGTGAGTTTGAGAATAATTTTTTTAAAATTTTGTGGGGCGGTTTTTGAGAAAAAAGTTTTTTTTTGAAAAACTTTTTGAAAAAAATTTTCATAAAAAATTCAAAAACGCCAGTTCATATGTATTCAGAAAATACATGTAATTTTTAGAAAAAAATGTAATTAGTAGTTTTCAAAATATTAATTTTTTAAATGCTTTTAAAAATGCAAAAAAATATTTTCTCAAAAAGATTGGTATGCAGTACAAATTGAGCTATACCTACAACTATATATGTGTAAAATTTCGAAAGAATCGATTGAGTCGTTTTCGAGATAGGCGAAAGCAAAACATTAATTTAAATCTTTAGAGCTGTTTTTGAGAAAAATAAGCTTTTACGTAACCGTTATTTTTTAAGCTAACGAAAATTTCAATTTCCCCTCTGTACATTACCTAAAAAACTCTATATATCAAATTTTAAGCAATTCGGCCTACCCGTTTGGGCTGTAGGTGTCTATACATACAGACAGACAGATGGACAGAATTTTTAGACCATCTTTTTTCGTCTTCGCTATCATCGTAATGTCATGTTTGATTGTTATCTCAAAGCTTTTTTCTCGACGAATGCATAACTTGCCTTATAGTACCTATAATCGCAAGTAAAAATAAAAGCGTTCAACTCGCCTCAACTTAATGTGTACTCGTATTTTATTATGAGCGTGTCCAAATTCTCCCCTGCACTCTACCGTGCATTACGGGAACCAGTTATATAAATAAAACAAACTGCACAGGCAAGATAATACATAAACCGTGGTGAATAAAATATTTTAAGGGTGTTTTAGGCAAGAGCAGGTGGTCTCTATCGTATGAATTCATTTATGGCAGCTGCATGACAGTGCGTCGCCTTGTCTTAACCCTCTGGTGGTTTCGAAGGTTTCAGTAGAGTCTCTACCACCTTTGACGGAACACCGAGCATTCTCCAACGTCATCCTGATAAGGCGTATCAGTTAGCAGGGATTCTAAAGTTAGACATGGCACGATACAGTTCAACTCTATTAACACTGTCGTAACACGAACAGGTGGTGGGTGTCGATATATATTCTTGGGTTTTTTCCAGGATCTGGCGTTATGTGAATATTTGGTCGGTGGTAGATTTTCCAGGTCTGAAGCCGCATTAGTAAGTAGCAGATCATTAGCAAACGGTTTGAGACGTTCACATAAAACGCTGGACAGGATCTTATAGGCAATGTTTAAAAGACTTATGCCTTTATAGTTGGCGCAGAGTAGGCGGTCTCCTTTTTTTTGAATCGGGCAGATGGTACTGAGATTCCACTCATCGGGCATACTTTCCTCCGACCATATTTTGCAGATGAGTTGGTGTATGCTCCTGACCAGGTCATCTCCAGCGTGTTTAAAAAGCTCCGCTTGTAGGCCATCACATCCAGCTGCTTTATTCATCTTTAGTCTGGTGATGGCTAATTTGATTTCATTTTGGTCGGGGGGGTGTAGTTCGTGGTCATTATCTAGAATAATTAGAACAAGTTGATCTTGGGCGGAATCTTGGCTGTCATTGCCATTTAGCAACCGGTTAAAGTAGTCTCTCCAGATGGCTAGTATCGCCTGCGTTTCCACTATAGTGTTTCCATCCTGATCTTTGCAGGGCCCAGGGCGGCTTGTGAAACCATATGTAGACTGTTTCACCCTTTTGTAGAAGTTTCGTACCTCTTTTCTGCAAAACATCTCTGCATCTCCCCGACTTCGTGTTGCTCGTGTTCTTTTTTCTTCCTCCTGAGTAGGCGTTTCTCATCTTTCCTTCGCTCAACATAGAGATTTCTGAATGCTCTAGTATCTCTCTGGAGCGTGGAGCCACGACTTGTATGCCTCCGTTTTAGCTTTAGGAAAAATTAACTTATCATAAATACATAAATATGTTCAAAATGCGGGACATAAACACTTCTAAAACTAAAAATTTGAACTTAGTTTGCTTATTTTATACAACAAAGAGAAGTTGTTATTACTCTCAGAATGTGGGAGTAGGACAATTTCGTCTGTCTGGAATAAAGCAAGTTCCTGTGACAAAGTTATGGGTTTAATTTGTCAAACAGGTCGTATTTATCTGTGGTATAGTGTAGAAACCTTAAGGGGTATACTATCCAGTGTTTTATAGAGATCAAAAGTTCGGATACCTACCTTTCTTGGATTTTCTGGAAATACCATATTAAATCTGCGGTGCTAGTCAGTGATGCCAAGGATTTATTTTGCTTCACTTATTTCGTACCATATATTTATACTCATAAGAAAGGTGTTCAAACAATATATTAAAACCTCTTTTTCTATCTTTTGTTTTTGTTGCGAGATGTCAAATTTCATAGAACAAAGTGCAGTGCTGTGTCTTTTTTTTACCAATTTGTTTACCTCTATGACCTATAAACACAAGTAGAAAATGCTCAGTCGCCCTTACTCCCCTGCGTTTCTCACAAGAGTTCTACTTATGTCAACGCCAACTATGTTATTAAATATATGCACGAGTTTCCCCTATATATATAATATATTATGTATAATATAGTATAAATTTGTATAATTTACTCGATCTCAAGGGGTCATTAATACCCCTATCTTGAACACAGTGTGAGCAATGAAGAGAGGAGGAATAGAAAGAAAGGAAAGAGGTTTTGATGGAACAGTGGATTGAAATTTAGGTGATATTTGCCTCTCGTAAAATTCCACGGGTGTCAGTCAGTTAAACTGGGGGAATATAGAAAAATTGCTGCCAAGGCTGAGGTTTGAACCAGCAAAATCAAGGTTACCAACAAAGCCCTACATCCACTATGCTATTGCTACCAACAAGTTTTTGGCTGTTTTCATTCAAAGAAACCCTCCTGGTTTACCTTGTCAATATCATTATAGCCGTTATGCTTTATAGTGTCTGACAATTATTTCTATTTGAACATCGATATATAAAGTAAAAACCTCGTTTTAGATTACACGGTATGATTATATTCAACTTTTTTCAGCAGTATTTTTACTTTAAATAAACTTGATTTCCTCTTGTTCGTCACTGAAAACATGGTCACTGCCACATCGCTAAATACTCGTATCAAGCAAAAATTAGTGCTAAATTACTAACTCTTATGCACTCTCGTCATTTGTAAACTTTTCCTTTCTAATTGAATTATGCAACATTGCCACGGATAACTTTTGCTCGACAAAGGTTATCTATATATAGTTATCCTTAAAATGTTTAGAAACGTGCTGACATTGCCCGAGAAAAAAACAAACAGTTGTCGTCAAAAGTTACTCTTGAAGACCAAAAAACCAGATCAAGTGCATATACAACAAATCGAGAAACTATTACGCCTCACTGTCTCATTTTCTTCGAATAAGTGCAACTGCATGATCGAACCATTGAATTTGGTAATGAATTTATTTTTAAAATCAAGTGCGATGAAATAACGACAACAACAACCACAATCATATCCACATCGAGAGACAACCGAGAAATTGCGCAATAATCATATGTTTTGTACACACTTGGCTAAAAATCCAGTGCTGCGCATCCTAATCTCAGGCAACACAAAAACTCTCTCTTGCAAAAAGTTGTCACTAGGAGATAGTGCATCAGTGTTATCCGAAAGCGAATAGACAGCGTCCATTAGCCTAAGTCATTAATTTTCACGAACGACGGGATCCGGTGAGCATCGATAAAGAAAAACATTTTGAAAAGAATAAACAAAAATTAAATACAAGAAATCAATTCAAAAATTAAGGATGCAGTTTATTTCTCATCTAAAAAAAGTTTTTTTTTTTAAATTTGCCTCTAATAATTAAAAAAACAATATTATCAGAAATTATTTGTGAAACTAAAAAAATTGGTATACCTTATGCAACATTTACAAATTTTTCTGCTCCAATTTAAAAACATAAAATTTGCATTGTGTACCAACTTCTTTTAACTGTGACTTTGGAACTTTATATTTATTAAAACCTTCCTTAATTTTCTGTTAGTGAGCATATTTTTGGCTTATTACTATGTCACTGATCTATCAAAAATATGTATTGACAATTACATAATGTTATTAAAATAATTTTTTAAATATAAAGTACATGATAATAATACATTTATTTTCTATTTTTATTTGATTCGCAGAATATTAAAAGAAAAAATGTTATTTGGTTCTCTGTTAGAAGCTTCACAGAACCTCCCGTTCAAAACTCCTTTTACAAATGTAAGCTGTCAAGCTCCAGCAGCACCACTGGCTGTCGATGATGTACCGTTGATGAAAAGTCTTGTACCATCAAGACAAATAATGGCCGCTGCAACACCAGAAGGAGGTAGGTAACGTAACGTAAGAACCCCGTTAGCGATTTTTTTTATATTTTGATTTATGAAATTGTTTCCAACAATCTGCTTAAGGCAAAAAGTATGATGAAGAAATTGATCCGCAGATAACATGGGTTTTATTAACTCATAAGTTGAGTCCAACAAAAGCGGAAGATCCAATATAAAGTTTTTTTTGCTTCTTTCTAGTCAAATTTATAATGTTGAAATGAATAATAGTAAATTTAGGTTGGCTAATTCCTTTTTGAAAATCAATCTACAAAAATTATTATAAGAGTGCACCAGGGCGAACTGCAACAGTTTGAAACTGTTCAACACTTCATAGCTCATCTAGATGACAAAAAGGAGTAATGATTTTTTTTTTAAATAAAAATAAAACATGCAGATCAGTTGCCTGCTATTCAATTCGAAGTTCAAAACTTTTTTGATGTCCTTAATGACATTATCGTAATATTAAAATTACACCTTTTATTACATCTATGAATAGTTGCATATGGCGTTACGTGGCACATGAGGTTTACTTTGGATAGAATTGGTACATATTATGTATGGTTAAAAATGTTTATCTGAGTTCCGAATAAACCTTAAACTATAACTTGTTACCATACATTCGTTCTTAAATGTTTAAGCTGCGGATTAAGATCAAGCAATATTTCTGTGAAAATAGGAAAAAAAAAAACTAACATAGAATACTTTTAAAACTTTAACTCAGTATTTTGTCATTACATCAAGAATTAATATTTAATTCTTAAATATTTTGAAATTGCATTTTCTAAAGAAATTATTGCGGTTTGAGTCCCAATTCAGATATAAACTCTTTTCGCTGTACAAATGGAAAATGCTATTAATAGGCAACTTGTTTGCCTGTAACAGACACAAATATAAAATTGTTTGATTTCAAAATTCCATTTACTTTTTTTTCTTGTCACTTATGGTGTTTACCACGGCAATTTGAGATTTGCTCTCAGATTTTATCTAGATTTCCCGATTTTTCAGCAGTGAAGGGACATCTGACGAACCAGCTTGTTGGTAAATGAAATTGACTGCGTAGGTACATTAAACTCGCCTTCATGTATTCTCTCTGAACACCTTATAAATATTTTATTCACCACGGTGTATGCATCTCTAACGTCAAATGAGAAAAGATTTGTTATTTTTTGTAGTTTTTTTTTGAAATTGTGCCAATCTGCGATAAATGAAACCAAAATAGACAAATATTGAACGAAAATTATCCAATTAGTTATCAATTAGCAATTATCCAATGTTTACTTCTTCCAATGACAAAAGACAAAAACCAAATGACAAGAAGTCAAATTCCAATGGATACCCAAACAAGTTTTATTGAAAAGAGCAATTCTCGATTTTGAGAACAATTCTTCCAAATTTGAATGAAACTGGCTATAAGAAAATAAACGCAATCGGGTGGAATGAATTGTTTCATTTTAAGTGACATGCCAATCAGCTGATGAGCTGATACGTAAAATGATTTTTCGTCAGTAAAACCTAATTATTAATTTTCAAAACGCATTCAAACATATAAAATATTGCAAAAAAAATGTTTACCGATGCGTTTTACTGATCGCTTCTCTATAACCGGTTGGTTTTCAATAAAACTATAGCGCGTCCACTGAAGTGCAGTTCACCTGCTTGATCGGATCCTTAGACCATTGTATATTTTTTTTCATTTCAATTTTATTCATCCAATCTTAAGCTACGAGCTGACGGCATATGAAAACCCGCAAACGTTTGCGACTCTGACGTCACGTAAGAACTCGCAAACATATCGCAAATTCTATCCCCACATCAGTGCTCGCAAACGTGCATATAGGGGTGTTCACACCGTATGAAAATTCGGTCCCAAAAGTCGCAAATGCATTTGCGGTCAAGGTGTCGCACATCATGTGTTCGCATATCTGATCGCAAATGTTTTGGTCTATATGAGAGGTGTTCACACGATGTGCAACAATATCCGCATATCACCAATTTCCAGTCATATACAGGCTTGCGAACATTTGTGAAACTTTGTGTGTTGTGTATTTGGCTTGGGATTCTTGACGTAAATTATACATATATATAAAAAATAAATTATATAATTAATATATATAAATTATATATTAAATTGAAAATGTTTTCGGCATAATGTTGGCACGTTTTCGAGTACTTCGAAAACCCATCCATTTTGATACCGAAAAGACGACGAAAGCAACGCTCGTCTGTTGGGTTCTTCACAATTATTTAATCACCACAAACGGTTAAATACACACCTAGTTAAAAATAAAAAACTTCACAAAATAAAAAAACTTCAAAATAACAGATTTAATAAAAAAATTTATACTAGCTATATATATATATATATGTTCTAATCGACGTCTATGCCCGAACCTCGATTGCGGTACGGAATGGGCATCCTGGTAACGGCTGAGCAATGGTATTCGTATTTTCTTCTTCATCGTCCACCACGATGATCTGCTGCGAAGCCTCAATGCTCTTTCGCGTCCATTGTTATCGACAAAATTAACCGGCGACTGTTGTAGACTCAGCGACTGGATTTCGTCCAAAAACTCCAAGAGATTGCGATTAAGCATATTTTTATTATTTTTCCCAATATTCTCCTTATAAAACAGAGAATATGTCAGCTGATATTTGCTCGCACATCAATGCATTTGCAATGTCCTGTTTTCGTGTAGTTGCAAATGATTGGGACGACCGCAAATGCTCGCACATGGCTGAAAATTGTCACAATTGATTTGCAAGAGTGTTCACACGATATGCAAAAAAGTCGCAAACTAATGTGCGACTTGGTTGTCGCACATCATCCGCACATGGTTTGCGAGCATATGCGGACTGTCCCAAAGGGGTATTCAGGCGATGTGCGACCAAGATTCGCAAATGATGACGTAAAATTGACGTCAGAGTCGCAAACATTTGCGGCTCTTATATGCAGTCTGCTCGTAGCTTTAGGCTAAATAAGTATAATTATTATAAATAAATATCATAAATAAAAAAATATCATAAATAAAACTAATTTTGGAAAGAATAATAGTAAACATTCTGTAACTAGTTAAAGTTAGTGTTGAATGAATGTTAGATGTTACATATTATGTTTGTAAAACTAATCTTAGAAAAATAATAGTAAACATTCTGTAACTAGTTAAAGTTAGTGTTGTATGTTACATTTTATGTTTGTAAAACATTTATATTATTCAAAGAAACTGATGTGGGGTAGATACCAGTTTTCAAGTAGTTAAGGGAGTAAGAAATTTAGATATTTTGAAATCAAAAACAATAATTAAAAAATAAAAACAATAGAAAAACAGAATCAAAAACAATTGAACTCAAGTAAAAGTGTATGACACATATCGAAAGATAGATTAAATATTAGCCATTTCGATAGTAAATAGCCAATTTGTATCTTTTTTTAAAAAAGATTTGTAGATATAAGTTTTCCTTTCCTCAATCAATAGTTTATTTAAGCATTTAGGGGCTATAATTAAATACAAATGAGAAAATTTATAAAACTATAGTTACATCAATAAGAATTCATTAATTTAATTACTATAGTTCTATCTCTAAGCAAGGATAATTATATAATCAGCCCTTGAATATATTTTGCACGTATTTCTTAAACACTTTATTCTTCTCTTTAGATTCATGCGAGTTTGGATCAAATAAGTATTTCGCACTATGCGGTCTTGGTGGTATTATCTCGTGTGGCATCACTCACACTATGGTCGTACCTCTTGATTTGGTGAAATGCCGTCTCCAAGTCGATCCAGCCAAATACAAAAGTGTTGCCAACGGCTTTCGTGTGACACTAAAGGAGGATGGTGTCAAAGGTTTGTCCAAGGGTTGGGCTCCAACTTTCTTCGGCTATTCGATGCAGGGTCTCTGCAAATTCGGTCTCTATGAAGTTTTCAAAGTCTTATATTCAGATGCTATTGGCGAGGAAAATTCATTCTTGTACAGAACGTCTTTGTACTTAGTATCATCAGCATCCGCTGAATTCTTTGCCGATATAGCTTTAGCACCAATGGAAGCAGCGAAAGTTAAAATCCAAACTACACCCGGTTTCGCCAATACTTTGCGTGAGGCATTACCAAAAATGTCACAGCAAGAAGGTATATCTGCATTCTACAAAGGTCTGGTGCCACTTTGGATGAGACAAATTCCTTATACAATGATGAAGTTTGCTTGCTTTGAACGAACACTAGAGTTGCTATACAAGTAAGAATCCATCACTGGGTCCAATGCAAGTAGGATATGAAGTCGATTCTGTACTTCCGCTTACTGAGAAAACGGAAATTAATAACTAGGTTAAATGTAGTTAATTTTTTGAGAAATTTGCCACTTTGGCCACTTATTATTTCTACGAATCTCTTAACCGATTTAATCACAATTACATGAATAGAAGCACAGTTTGAAGATATTCGCGAAAAGAATGTAATTGGTTTAATTTCAATGAAAAAAGATTAAGAAAAAGGCAATGCTTGAAATTCGTTATCCAAATATTTTACTTGCTTTCAACCTGTCAAAGACCCTAACGTTTTATGAATTGTATTATTAATTTTAATCATCTTATCAAGGTACGTTGTTCCCAAACCACGCTTGGAGTGCACAAAGGGTGAACAATTGATTGTCACGTTTGCTGCTGGTTATATTGCTGGTGTATTTTGTGCAATTGTTTCCCATCCAGCTGATACAGTTGTCTCAAAGTTGAACCAAGCCAAGGGTGCATCAGCGTTGGATGTTGCCAAGCAACTTGGTTGGGGTGGTAAGTGTTTTCTAATAAAATGTGATGGTCCCTTTGATAAGCAATGATAATTTTCTACCGAAACATAGGTCTTTGGGCTGGTCTTATCCCCAGAATCGTCATGATTGGTACTCTGACTGCCGCGCAATGGTTCATTTACGATGCAGTTAAGGTATACCTCCATATGCCAAGGCCACCACCACCAGAAATGCCTGAATCTCTTAAGAAGAAGTTGGGCATTACAGGACCACAGTAAATGCAGGGCTGCTCTAAAATTAGTAATGCTTAAAAAACAAACATAACAATCGTACTCTTATTAAAGGGAAAATATACAAAATAATATAAGAGTTCTGTTAAAACACTTTTTTCATTTATATGTAATTCTAATCATTTAATTGACTTGTTGACGACTTTCGTATTCGTTTCCATATTCAAACAGTGTTTTTCAAATGCGGGACTGTAACGGTAGGTAGTGCATAAAACATTCATTTAATTCTGATACAGATCGTATTTTTCCGTAGTAAATCATCAGCTGTGATAAATTTAAAAACTTCAAACCTTCAATGAAATCTTTTGTTTTTTCCACTTGCGACTGTATTTATATTTCATTTGTCCACTCACTTGTGTATCCTATGTTTTTAGTAGAGTAAAATCTTATAGGTTCTGCGTCACCGACATGCTAAAATGACTGGCGCATGTGCAGCAGATTTGTGCAATGCGCGCTAACCATGGGATCAAATTTATCCAGCATTTTAACGCAATTGACACACACACACACAGCCTAAAGAGGTTTTTGTCTAGATTTTCATGGGAAGTAACAACAACATTTCAAATTGTGGAACGTAAGAAATAATTGTTGTTGTTGCTTCCCATGGTAATACAGAAAAAAAAACTCTAAGATCAAGTGCTTAGTTCTCCTTCAATACAATGGCGTAGACGCTTTTTGGATCTGTGAAATCTCGTGCGTTCTAGTCACCGACATGCTAATAGCAGTATATCTATAGCTTTACAGCTGGCGTATTGTGCAACATTAGTTCTGTGTGCCTTGCCTACCTATACATAGGTATATCTTATAAGTGAAATTGAAAGGATTTAGATAAAACTTCAATGTGTAGGTATATAATGTGCATTGTTGAAATCACGTACCAAGAAGATACAGACCGCCAACTCACCATAAGGTCTCTCTTTTTGCCACCAAGCTAAAAATCAGCTGATATGCCATTTATTTTGAGATTGTGACGCTCTCCCTTGCTTTAAAACCCATTTAGCAAACACACCTAAAAAATAAATGGCATACGCAGGGATGGTTGCCACCACAAAATGCACAGTAAGAGATGTACACGTATTCATGGACAGGAAAAAATATTTCGAGGGTGTTTCAGGCAAGAGGAGTACGAGTTGGCGGTCTGTGTATGGTCTGTGGTTGAAATAGTGTTTTTGTTGGATTTTTATTTGAATTTTTTTTTGCGCAGTACAATAGTGAGTGCCTACTTAATAAATATACTAATATTTTAAAGATACAAAATAAATAATAGAAAATTACTTTAAATCCTCGTATCTATTTTGGCGTTTTAAATTTTACATTACATACCTATTAAAAATTATTTTAAATTCTCAAATTTCAAATTTTCATATTAAAAGTTTTAAGTTTTCACTTCTATTGGCAGTCCCTATGACTGTCGGATCCGTCTCGTTGTGTTCACAACATTGAATTCGTGTGCATTCAATATATTGATATGCAATACGGATGCGTTTGCGGATCCGGCTCCGGCTCCATTGTGTTTCAGCAGTAAGGTTTTATTAATTTCACGAAAATCCTATGGTCCTTCATATTGCATTAATACTTCATAGCCTCTTTTACTTTTAGAAACCAGCTGCACTAATAATGTCAACCCGGCAGGCGGCAGACATACAACACAGACACCAGAGAGAAGATACTAATATATATAATATATAAGTATCTTCTCTCTGACAGACTCGTACTCCTCTTGAGAAAATCACTCTTAAAGACTTATTCACCACGGTTTAGGTATATATCTGCATATTATTTTATTCGTTAACTGGTTCCTAACTGCTGGAACACAATGGTGCCGGAGCCGGATCCGCAATCGCATCCGTATCGCATGTCAAAATATTAAATACACACGAATTCAATGTTGTGAACACAACGAGACGGATCCGCAAACGCAGCCGCAAACGGCGACGGACGAGTTGGCCAACTTTTAATAAATACGTGCGTATTTTTGACATTCCATACAAAAAAAAGAGCAACGTGCTAATAAAATCCTTTTAGAAATTAGGTCAGGGTACAAATGTATAAAAAAAACTATACATGATGCGATATATGTTTTATCATCTATTATATGCATATATATTGCTTATTGCTTCCATTTAAAAAGCAAGGGAGAGCGTCACACTCTCAAAATAAATGGCATATCAGCTGATTCTCAGCTTGTAGGCAAAAATATATACCCTACAGTAGGTCTGTTTGATGTCGACACTGGGGCGCCCTGGTGCACACTCAACACACACTGAAGCGTTTGATGTGAAACTTTTTTCACCCCAGTGTTTTTGCACTGTGTTTGATGTGAACACAGGGCGCGCACTGAATACGCTCTCACGCGCCCCAGGTTTTTACTTGGGGTAAGAAATCAGAGCTGTCAAAATTTAAATCAGCTGTTAGCAGAAGTTCAATTTCGGAGGAGAAATTATTTGGTATATACTATATCTGGTAAATATTAAATAATTTGTAGATTATTTTGTAATTTATTAAAATGTTTATAGTCGAAATGCCAAAATATACGCTTTCTGATGATAATGGGGAGGTTGTGGAAATAGAATGCTCGCAGGAAAATTGGTTATGTTGCACTGGGCTGTTCGATGTTAAGTCAAAACCCGAGCAGCTATGCGGTTTTTTGACAGTTGAACGAATTGCACTGACATTCCCCAGTGCGCACTGGGGCAGGGAACATCAAACAGACATTGTGAGTTGGCGGTCTGTGTCACCGACCAATAATTATTTCGAAGGTATTTCAGGCAAGAGAAACACAATTGGCGGTATAAACTAGCAAAGAATGATTTAATTTATTTTTGTTGAAGTGTAAAATTAATGTGGTTTAATGGTGGGTTGATTGTCATTTTGACACAAGCACAATTACAAAAAAAAAATGGTTAATCTCGTTTTGGTTTTGGTGACCGAGCAAAATCTGAAACCTGCGCAAAATCTCTGATTATACCAATTAAAGTCGCCATAAGCATTCCTTCAAAGATATTGTCATTGTCTATAAAACCAATGGTAATTACACTTGGGAGTTTAGCTGCTCGGCCGAGGACGGGAAAAAAGGCATTAACTCATTTTAGATTGTTGGTGAAGAAGGAAGAGATGGAAAGGAGAAACGAACATGCTGAGAATATTGTCATCATTGAAAATAATAATATATAACAAGAGCTCTACATCATACGATTTCAAAAAGTGACAATATTCAAGGGAGACAAAAAAAATTAAATTATGTTTCTAAACATTTGCTGCATCCACAGCGCTTTTGACTGCAAAACAAGACATTACTAAACATTCCCAAGTGATATTACTATAGGTTCTATATACAATGATTTTGTTGCATATCGTTCAGAAGAAGAAGTGGACTATCATTTTAGCTGTAAATGGCACACACACGATTACAACAACAAAACCAATCTCATTTTGTTTTCTATGCCACCAGAAAATCGTGAAATCTAGATCAAATCTGAGAGCGAACCCTAAAATGTCGTGGAATTCACCATAAAAAAGTGCGCCAACGCCATTAGTAGTTTTTTTTATTGAATGGTGATTTTTATTGGTAATCCCAGATTTTCCTCTCAGATTACCAATTTTAGTAGCCCAATGGATCAATAAACGAGATTTATCTTTTTTAGTAATTGTGTGCGTATTAAAATGACAATACACCAAATCCACCAAAAATCCATATTAATTTTTCACTTCCGCAAAAATATATTGAATCGTGCTTTGCTAGTTTATACCTATACCTACTTTAATTTGTAATAAATTCTCAATAAATGTTCACCTCTTTGTATTTGTACGTTATTTTTCCACAGCTAAAACACTTTACAATTAAAAACAAATTTTTTTTTAACAAAAGAATTGAATGCTTGAATTGCAATGGCCAAAACAAAACTTCAAAAACAGCGCTGTTCGAGAATTGTAAAAAAGTATTGTGGTGGTGTGTGTTAAATCTCGTTTGAAAATGAGATTTCAGATCTTGTTCTGAGAGTCAAAAAAAAGTGTTCTGGTCACAGACCAATACAGACCGCCACCTCCTACTCCTCTTGCCTGAAACACCCGCGAAATATTTTTTCGTGTCTGTGAATACGTGCACATCTCTGTCTGTGCATTTTGTGATGGCAACCATCCCTGCATATGCCATTAATTTTTTGGTGTGTTTGCTAAATAGGTTTAAAAAGCAAGATAGAGCGTCACACTCTCAAAATAAATGGCATATCAGCTGATTTTCTGCTTGTAGACAAAAAGAGACCAACCATATAATGAGTTGGCGGTCTGTATCATATTGGTCCGTGGTTCTGGTGACCAATTTAAATCAAAATTTCGCTGTCAGAGCAAAAAAAAAAAAATACCAATCGACATAACTGTCACATTTTTATTTAAACTTCTATATGTTTTTGGTTACATCTCGAAGCACTCCCAACTAATCTTGATAGCAAAAACATCCACGTCCATCCCAAGTTCCCAAGTCAATGCATTTTAACACTAAATAGCTCGCGTTGAGGAATTCCTACACCGGCTCTGAAAATATTTGCGTCCTGCGTCTTCCGATGTCTCCTTTGATAAGAAACATTTTTTAAGTGATGTTTGGCTTAAGCCCTACAATCTCCAAATTAAAAGATGATAATGTTCCTTCGGGTTTAGTACTCACCTGCTCGACCTCGAGCCCTAGTGTTAAAATGGATTATTGTGAGATAAATATCACTTCACTTCAAGGAGTGTTCACATCAGATTCACCAACCAATGAACAATTTGTCGAACAAATGATATATATAGCATTTATATAGGTATACCCAAATTATAATACAAACCAGACCAGTCGATAGAGATACATTTAATGTAAGTATAACAAATATTCAATTTTTATTTTATAACTAACTTAAATGATTGTATAAATTATTCTGTTCGCCGTGAACTAAGAAAATAAAATGCACAACTGGGTAGCACGAACTTGCTCTAATGTGTGACAGTGGTCTAGGGGCTTGAGATTTTGATAAAAATATTTTTTTCAAAATTCTTAAATAAATACTTAAACTAGTTTGAGCTGAAAAAAAGTACGCCATTTTATTTCTTGGATAAATTTGAATTTATGAGAAAAAATTTATAAAAATCTGTAAAGCGGGTTTTGAGAAAACAAGCTTTTTTTGAAAAACTTTTTAAAACAAATTTTCAAAACAATTCAAAAACGCCAGTTCATAGGTATTCAGCAAATAAATTTATTTTTTAATTTAAAAAAAAAAATTAATAGGCAGTTTTCAAAATATATATTTAAAATTTTTTTTGAAATGCTTTTGAAAATACAAAAAAATATTTTTTTTTAAATATTGGTATGCACTACAAATTGAGCTACCTACAACTATAATATGTATGTGTGAAATTTTGAAAGAATCGATTGAGTCGTTTTTGAGATAGTCGAAAGCAAAAAAAAAAACGGTCCTATGGAAGTACCGTTCTTAGCCATTTTCTAAAACTTTTTTTCAGCCATATGATTGGTTGTACCTAAAAAGTAACATTGGTTTTTTTAAATCAAAATCGTTAGAGCCATTTTCGAGAAAAATAAGCTTTAACCAAACGGTTATATGGCAAGTACCGCTTTTTTTTAGTTAAAAAAAATTTCAATGTCCCCTCTGTGCAATACCTAAAAAATCTATATACCAAGTTTGAAGCAATTCTGCCCACCCGTTTAGGCTGTAGGTGTCTATACATACAGACAGACAGACATACAGGCGGACAGAATTTTTAGACCATCTTTTTTCGTCTTCGCTATCATCGTAATGTCATGTTTGATTGTTATCTCAAAGCTCTTTTTCTCGACGAATGCATAACTTGTCTTATAGTATATTCAAACACTTCGCTTTCCACATAGATACCATCCAACGAACAAATTATTCGCTCTCGACTTACCCCAAAATCTGACTGTTCAATTGTTAAATGACGTTCTTTGTTCGCAAAATATAAAAGAAATTCCTTGTGAATGCGTTGCTGGTCGTTAATTAGAGGATGTAGGATTGACAGGAAACGAATGCGTTCAGGTGAGGATATGGATACCTTCCATGAACAAAAATTAAAAAAAAAAGAGGAAGGCAACTAATATACGGATATTTAATGGAATCGGTGGCTAAAACGAATAGAAATTACAAAAAGAGGGCTATTTTTAGAATAGTTCTAAAAGGAAAGAAGAAATTCAAATAAAAATAAAAAAAAAAACCATCAATATACGCTTCGAGTGCCGACATTACTTATCACTCGAAACTAACAAAGAATAAGGATGGAAAAAAAGTCTCTCAGTCTCTCTTCACGCCCTGAAAATTCTTTTAAGACTCCATCAAGCTGATGCTCAACTCAATAAAAAGAAGGATTGTTGGCATGATGCACAAAATGCATATTAAGTATTTATTTAAATCAAAACTACACAAAGATTGATTAAACAAAAAAAAGTTAATATACAATAATAAAATTAATAAAAAAAATAAAAACAAAACTATTTAAATTTTTAAGGCACTAAATCTTTTTCCTCTATATGGGTATACTTATGTGGGCTTTTCAATAATTCCTAGTACAGATGCATATAAATTAGCGATAAAATAAAACACTGATTAAACATTTATTAAACGAAAATCACAATGCATCTGATCACCCCTAAGGTAATCATCTAAGCCTTTTATAAAGATATTTTGAACACTTAAAACAAAAATATTAAAATTTTTCTTTAAAATATAAAAAAATCTTATGATAAATATATGAAAAAACCAAGTCCTGAACCGCAGGGCTCCAAACTTCCTACTTCGCTTCGCTCCACCCACGTACCACCCTTTTACAAGGAGTACTTTATATTAGGATCGTGTCTTTCTCGCGCTAAAAAAAATATAAAAAAAAACTACAGGGCCTTACCTAAAACGAGCTCGTTTTAGGAGTAAGTTTTCTTTTTTTCTTTAACGGCACCAAATACCGTGATAACGCACTTCGCAAGATACCGGAGGGAAGCCAAGATTTTATTTTGTTTTCTTTTAATAATATTAATACTAACCAAATATGTAATATAAACAAAATAATATTATCTAATCATAATCACGCACAAAAAAAAAAAAAAAAATGAAAATCGAAATCTTAAAATCTAACAAATCAAATTCAGCAGCATCCAGGACGATCAGGATTCGTTGGTTGAGAATTTATACGCAACTCAAAATTGTAGGGGCGAAATGATACGCACCCGTTCAAGGGCATTGAGGTCAATCTAATTTTCTCAATCGCCCATTGTAGGGACCTCTTACTTGATATCCTTTGGATTATTAATAGGCTACGTTCGACTATCTTAGTTTATTGAGTTTTACTTTTCTTCAAAAGATTACATCGACCACGAAAAGCTGCGGTCCTGACGTTTGAATTTTTCCTTCAGTGACCGCTAGTAGGTACCAATACAAAAAACTGTCAAGCCTATTTGCTGCTACTCTTAAATATATTGGAAATGAAATAATAATTAATATTCCTACCCTCCTTACTCACCCTTGCGGTATTTTTCTTTCTTTTCTTCTGAAATGTCGATTTTCCTTTGATTATTTTTGTTTGAACTTTTTGAACAAATAAAAATCGCGCACTGCCTATCTTATTTAGGGCTTTTGCTCACCACTTTGCACTGGTGCAACCTCTTGGGCTGGTATTTTTGATTTGCGAGTGCATATTCTCGAGTATTCACCCACAGCTTCCCATCTTCATCATCTCCACCCATACACCGCCGCTCTACAGCTTTTTCATCATTTAAGCCGTAATTTTCCAGCAACAACTTAATCTCTGAAATCTTACCTCTTTTTTTGTTCAGATTGGATTCTGCATCTACGACTCCTAGAAGTAGACCTCTTTTTGCAATTAGAAAACTAACCAATTTTAAATTTTTCTAAGCTTAAAACCCTTTATCGGTTTTTATATGAACCGCTTACCTGTCCTGTAAAAACTTTGCACAAATATTTTCTGAACAACCACCCCAATTACTACTGCGAATGCTCTAATACTCTCTTCCCCTGTCCTTCCAAATACCTCAGTACACAGTTTCTGCCCATACAGCCCTGAAACTACATTTTTGCTATAATTATTGTCCCACCTTACCTACATCTATCTCACCTCACATTTTTGTCATTCCAATTTGGTGTTGTTCTGTAATAAGTAGTCCATTTTTCTAATATTAATAAATTGTTATTAATATTAACCATTAGATTTCCAGGATGCATATCAGCATTAATCCATATATACCGGACTACAGAACGAATTTATAAGATTGATAGCTATTTGCGTACGATTATTCAGTTTTTCAACTTCGTGTATTGGTGTTCCTTCTATCCATTCTAATGTTAAAACCTTTTTTTTAGTTCTATTTCAATCTATTTTAGGTACATAAGAACCTCCGTCACCCCTTGTGCCTTCCTTTAGTTCCGAAGAGTGAGCACCTTCAAAACGCAGATCCAACTCTAACCGGCAAATTTTTTGACTAATTCAATAATTGGCCTCAGTCCCTTCACATCAACTTCCTTACCCTCAGCTGCATTAGATGGAGGCAGATCAGAATCAAAATCACTGATTGGTCCTGAATCCCTTCGTTGTACGATAGGGCGGAAAACTTCTTTGTATGATGGTGGCCGTGCCTCTGCGAGATCTGGGTGGGTACAATCCCGGCTGCTCAGGATTATCGTATGGTGGTGACGAAAGTTCCAACCTACAACTCATCTCACAATTGCCAGAAAGATCTATCAAATCGCCCACTCCTGCTAACCCTTGTTTCAATTCTTCACATCTTCAGCATAAGTGATTTCATCTACATATCTTGGTCCTCCCATGAAGTCATGCACCTCCTTCGCAAAACTATGCTCCAGAACACAACCCGTTCAGTAAGCCATACCTGCCATTGTAAGCGTCAATGCCACGAAAATGAAAGGCGCAAAGGCCATACACCTAAAAACCGCTACCTCATGCATACTCACATGAGTGAATGGGCTAATGGACAATATTATTGAGAGAAAGAAGAATACAGAAGCAAGCACTAATATTATAGCAGTGACACCCAAACATCCGCCGTATCAAATGAACCGTCAAATAGGTGAATTTTCCAATGACGATATATGATTTTTTCATCTTGAAAATCTTGTGGAACATACGAGCTCAAGACTGAAAATGCAACAATCGTCACGCCCACGCCACGGTTCAACTCACTGACGGATCGTTGTCAAAATAAAAAAATTAATGAAAATAAACACGATTCAATGTTCCAATGTAAACTGTGTACATATTTTTCTTTAATAGAAGTATAGCTCAGTTTTGTTTTTAATATTAAATAATAAAATAAAAAAAAGATTAAAAAGGACAGACAAAATTACGTGTTTTCGGAGTTTAATTTTGGCTCCTCGTAAAAGTAAAAACATAATACAATTGTTTTTTTTTTGTTAATTTCCTGTCTTAATTTGTTTTTTTTCTTTGTGTGTTAACTTTAATAGAAAAGAAATACATATATATGTATATATTTAACCTACATCGTGTATTTTTTCAAAAATGTTTAAGTCACTGTATACAAGATTGTTGTTATACAGTTGCGCAAATCTGCCAAAGTTTTTTTTTTTTTGTTGAGTTTTTATGTTTTTTTTTTAATATAAATTTGACATTATTTTTGTTAAGATGTATTTGACTAATAAATAATTTAAAAATAATATTCGTGGATTCCGCTTCTTTGTTTTTTTTTTAAATTAATTTATTTTTATCGTATGTTGGATGATTTTAAGTAATTTTTAGCAGTTATTTTTTTTTATTGTTTTATATTCTACACTCGAAATAGAGCGTTCTTGTTATTTTTTTTTTGTTTTTCTTCATTTATGGTGTTTTTCATTGGTCTCTCTCTTGCTTGCTTTTTCTTCTTCTCTTCTTTGTTATTTGGAATCATTTTTTTAATTAATTTCCTTTTTCTTCCTGCTGATGCTGGCGAAGGATCATAAAGTTTTTTTTCGATTACGTACTAAAAAATATATGTTTTTTAATTAATATGGAATTTAAAGATGGAAAATAATTTTTTTTTTTTTGCAAAACACAAACATTTTAAAAACGACATTAGACGTTATTTCGCTGCAGTGGTATCAGTAGTTTATGTTTTTTGTTTTATTCTAATTTGTTTTATTTGCTTGGTGATGAAAGACGTGTTTGTGTGCTTCAGCACTTTCATGATCATGAATTTTATTGTATTTTTGTTTATTTTAAATTATTTTAAGCCATTCTTAACCACTTCTTATTTTTTTAATTTCTGGCTGACTGTTCTGGTCCTCCGAGCTTTCACAATGTAGAGATCTGAAAGTTTGAAAATAAAACAATTTTTTTAGTAACATTTCAATTTGTATATAAAATTTGATTGGAAACTTTTTGTATTGGCGGGTAAAACTTCAGTTCTAAAGCTATGTACAGATGATTGTCAGGTCTACCAACGCTCTGGCAATGACCTGCCATTGAGCTGACAATAGCAAATATCTTACAATGCAATGTAAAGTTTAAAAATGTTCTAACAATTAATTGTAAGTTCACACGGTTGTGGTTGGGACAATTTTTCACTGACAGATATGACAATATTGTCATATTGCATGTTGCAATAATTGAAAATAATAAGCTATGCTGTTGAACTTTACCCAGGGTCGCCCCAGGTTTTCTTGACAACTCCAAGAGTTGTCAAAAAAACCTGGGTTTTCTCGTTCTCAAAAAACGCATTAGGGCTGCTGATTGTATATTTTTAACAACGCACAAAATCAAAATTTTCCATTTTGCTTTATTTGTTCGATTTTTATTTATTTTCATCGAAATTAATGCATCTGCTTGCATTTCTTTTACTATTTGTTGAAAAAATTATATGAAAAATCAAATACAGAAGAAAAATACACAAGAAATGCTTGACAGCAAAAGTCACTTCAACAGCTGATTCGTTACCTCAACTCGCCCCAGCTTAATAGCAAGATCGACTTCAAGGTGACTTCAGGGCGACCCCAGGTTTAAAAAAACAGAGAATTTTGTATTGAGGGTGAGTTGAGGTAATTCAAAAAACGCTGTGGTGACCCCAGGGTGACTTCAGTTGAGCCCTGAAGCTATAGACTTGGTACTGTTACTACAAAAGAAGCTGTTTTGAAAACAGTTTAAACGAACTTAAAGCAACAAAATGAACGATTGCAATCATACGGAAATCTCTTGACACCATTTTGGTTGGCTTGTTGCAAAATGGATTATCTTGACTATTCTGAGATAATCTTGATATATTTTCTCATATGCTAGAGATAACAAAGCTTAACCAAATGAAAAGTAACAAGTCTTTAGGGCCAGGATTGATATACCTTAAAATTTCTTCTTAATAAACCGTTCAAAACTGGAAATATCTGCCAATTGAGTTGTCATTTGGTAGTTTTTAAAAAAAATAATAAAAAAGCATTTCAATTAAACTTTGCTTGACTACAGGGTGCATAACAATTGTATTGTTTTTCGACAAACTTTTAAACCTAAGGATGTAGGTTCTGGTGGAAGACAGCAACACATACAGCTGTTTTCAAAATAGTTTTACGGATATACCTTTGTTTGTTAGAAATAACCCAACTTACTTATGTGTAAGCTTAGAATGCTTAGTTTTTTACAAACTTCACTCGGATGTTTAAGCAATTATTACTATTCCAAATGTGTCTGCTATGTAGTGAAGTAGTAAAAGCCAATCCAAATTATCAAGATAGTACTCAAACTACGATAATAATTTTTAAATCATCAAATCCACCTAATGCGCCAACGCCACTTAATTGTTCAATCACTTTAATCATGATTATTTAATAATCAATTTATATAAACTCTTCCTCGGAATGTTTAGTTTTTCTCTCTCATGTAAGTTCTTTCACTTCAAAAAATTTTTAGTTGAATTCCGGGACAGTCACGCTTTTTCTCACAGTCCGTAGTGGACTTGCATTTCTTTTACTTTTTTTTCGAAAAAAGATATGAAAAATCAAATACACAAAAAATGCTTGACAGCGAAAGTCACTTCAACAGCTGATTCGTTACCTCATCTCGCCCCAGCTAAATAGCAAGATCGACTTCAGGGTGACTTCAGGGCTCAACAAACAAAGCTAATATTTCCTATACCAAGTGCGTGAGAAATGTCAACTGTCAGCTGATTTGTAATTTGAAATTATTTGAACGCCATCACTGGACGGGATTATATAAAATAAAATGGAAAACATACATAAATTAGATCCTTAATAGACTTGCTCATACAGACAACATAGAATTATTTCAAAAATGTAGAAAATAGCAAATAACAAGAGAAATTTCCTTCAAAATAATAATGCTCCAGGCTGACGCCAATATAGTACCTACCTCTTGCCGCTGCTTAGTGTTGTGTCACTGTCATTTGTCTCATCATTAGTAATCATAGGTGTTATTGGTTTCTCAAGGCTGTCTTCTGATCTAGAACTACTTTCATCCAAGCTATCGATGACACCTGTAGTAGGGATAGTAGGTTACAGAATTGTCATTAGTAATTTTCTTTAAACATACGGTTTTAGACTTACCATTGCCATTATTTTTTCCATTAGCTGGTGCCGATGGGGGTTCCAAATTGCTTTCATCGGATGGTTCAAATGTATTTGACGGTGGTGTTGTTCCATCATCTGTTGTATTGGTTGTGGTTTGTGTTGTATTATCGATGCGTTCCTGCGAAACGGAATCATTTGATACTGAGTTCTCATCGGCTTCATTGTCTGTTGTTGTTGATGTTACTGTGGACGTGGTGCCATTTGATGCGATGACCTTAGCTAGATTTGTGCCATCTGGCATTTCATCGAGTAGATTTGGATCTAGATCAGATGCAACATAATGTGCCCACAATGCTAATTCAACTCTGTATATCAAATAAAAACATAAATCTAAATTGAAGAAATCGGGCCTTTGGTATTTATTTTTTTTTATACATACCTATGTGGTGACCAGGATGAGTTACTATCTCTTTCTGAATTCAATCGTTGCACCGTTGTCTGAATGTGTTGTACAAAGTTAAGGTATTCTTTTGTGGTATAATCGATGCCTTCTATTTCTGGAATTGCCATAAGGCACTCATCGGCCATAAAAGGCGCACTATCTGGAGCAGCAGCTGCCAATAACGCCGAAGCCATTGTAGTTCCAACGCCTTTTAAATTTGACAAAGCTGTAATAGCTTGTTCTAGGTTTGGTAGTTTTCTAAATGCTTTTTTAGTCTCTTGCATAACTGCCCGTGGGGTATTTACTTTAACCAAATATGAAAGTTGTGGATAGAATTTTCCACGCTATAATTAAAATTGGATAAAATTTAAAATCATTTAATATGAAGAAATATTGTATCAGTTTTATGTGAGGCATTACCGATTGTTTCCATTTCATTGTTTGAACAAGTTCTTCATGTACCATATGTGCGTCTTTCCCCCTTTGTTTTATTGTTTTTGGGAGGTCATTTTGGTACCTAAGCGTGTATTAAAAATTGTTAAGATAATTCTGTTTTTTCTGTTTATTTAAAAAATATAAAAATCTAAAGAGAAATTTCTCTGAGACTGTCGCCTATTTTAGTCTTGATAGCGTATAAGGCTTACGTTCGGTGCTACTGAGAGGTCTAAAAGACCTTGATTGTTTATTAAGCTAAATCAAATCTAGATGGCTTTTTTTGTCTTCATGGAAAAGGAAAAGTGCTCCAGATCAAATCGTGAATAGTTGTTTGGTTGCATGGAATGCAATATAAATGACTCGATTTTTATTATCCTGTCAATGCAATCGTTTTAGTAGTATTCGGAAGATTACTTATTATTGCTCTATCGATCGATAGCTGGGAAATATCAAGTTCTACTTTTAAAAAATGAATTGTTGTGACCCTATGGCGGCTTCAGGGCTCAAAGAAAAAAGCTGTTTGTAAGGATTTCCAGGTTGTGTTATAAAATAAACTGAACAAATAATGAACTCCATTCATATTTTTTTATAATATACCATAAGCTATCACAAGTTCACAACATAAAAAACATGTCTTGCTTTTTGCCGTTAAGAGCGCTGTAAATACAAAAAATGTGTAAAACAAAATTCATTATATTTTTTTCTCCCTTGAATACTTGTCACATACACATTATGAAATAGTATTGTTATAGAGCTCTCGTTTCATTATTATTTTCAATGATGACAATATTCTCAGAATGCTCTTTTCGCCCTGGCGAGTTCATCTCTTCCTTCTTCACCTACAATCTGAAATGAGTTAATGCCTTGTTTTGCCGTCCGCGGCCGAGCAGCAAAACCCCCAAGTCATATTACATACAACTCACAATGTCACTCAGCCATAGAACATTCATTGGGAAGTGTCTGTTCGCATACAGCGTTGCTGAATGGTTTGGTAATCAACTTGTCAAACGGGTACGTACATAGATACTTTTATAATAATAATGACATTGTGTCAAGATTGAAAAGAAGTACTATTGCTTGTTCCATTGATTTTCAGAATGAGTGGTTTTTAAAGTGAAACCAATGGAAAGTGTTATAAAATAAAACAATCTGAAATGACCGAGTGGTTGAACAATACAAACTTTTTTTTTCAGGCGCGAAAGGCGGGTGGCAATGACAATGGTACAGTGAATGTAGTGCTTGATTGTTAAACCTAGAGTTGTGAGTTTAAAATCAGCCTGGGCATCAATTTTTATTTATTCTCCCAAATAACAAAGCCAACAAAAAAAGTTCGCTTCGTCTCTCCTACCTATCAATTTCTGTACTATATGATGCGTTTGACCGCTCCATAAACTATTTTTGACAGCTTAAAATGCCTTTGAAGTTTAAGAAAATCAATTTTACTGACAGGCAACTGCAAACCACTTAACATAGGTTTAAATTGTTTACGAGGAAAATATGCCCCATCAAAGAATAAGAAATATTTTATTTATTCAACGATAAAAAAAATCAATAATTTCTTTGGAAAATACATTACAAAATAGTTCAATAATATAGAAAAACTCACCAATGATCAAGTCGAATAAGTTCTTCCGGCTTTTTGTTGCGTTTTTCAGCTTTAAGTTTGAGGACTTGTGGATATAATTTATAACAAAACTCAAATTGTTTTGTGTTACCATGTGCGAAAAACGACGCGGTGTCCTTGCCAGACGTCATTTTGTTGTTCTTTTATTATATTTTTGCTTGAATTGTGTATTGTCGAAAGTAGAATAATTGTTTGTTGTTTTCTTTTTAAATTCTTTAAATTTGTCCTTGATACTTTATTTATTTAAACAATTAGCAATAGAAAAATTACTTCTTCTTGTCTGGCAATGAATTTAACCAAAAATGAAAAAACAAAACGGATGGTTTCTTTTGCAACTGTAAACGACGCAACTGCTGGTCTTATTTATTTCTCCTCGTTCGTCGATGACAATAATTTACCGACGACGACGACTATTTTAGATGTATGCGTATGATATTGCTTGAGAACACTTTATTCAGAGATAGATGGATATATTATACCACACTACCATATCACCTTTTTTTTTTTTTTTTTTTTAAATATGAGGTTGTCTCTTTCTTTCGCCTGTGGGTTTTGTTGTCGTTTAATAATTAGTTGTTGGTAGTAGATCTGTTTCTGTTTCTGAGTTTTTTTGTTGTTGTTGTTGTTGCTATTGTGGTGATTTCAAAAGCAAGCAGCACTTTTTGCAGCGCAATGGGTTTTTTTATATACCGATACCCACATAAATAATGGGAACTTGAATATTAATTAATATTTCCTGGGGTATATTCTCAGCTTATATATGTGGGTAGTGCTGAATGATCAAAATTTTTATTTTGCAAGGAAATCCTTTTTATTTT
Source organism: Platycheirus albimanus (assembly GCA_916050605.2). Classification (NCBI taxonomy): domain Eukaryota; kingdom Metazoa; phylum Arthropoda; class Insecta; order Diptera; family Syrphidae; genus Platycheirus; species Platycheirus albimanus. Next base: position 8,082,525 of record OU696699.1, on the reverse strand, counting down.
TACTTTTTAATTTGTATTTTTAAGTAGCTATCTAGAAGAAAAAACAGAAACAAACACACAATATATTATTTCGCGAAACAAATCATTTCTCGTTTACATAAACAAAATTTGCTTTTGTATCATGTGTATAAGTTTTAATATTTTTTTTTAAAAAGAAAGACGACATCACTGTTTTTGTGTATATATATTGCAATATATATATTTTTTTAAATATTTTAAACACACTTTGACTTCTGAAAATGTAAAAACTGTCGATTTAGAGCCAAACCAAACACTCCTCGCTTATTGTATGGAGAAATCAACTAGGTTTTAGGGTGTACAATTATACCGAACTCAGTAATTCAATCCCATACTTTGGAAAGAAAGAAAAATAAAAACGAAAACGACAATGAAAACGAAGCTTAAAAAAAGATACTCTACCACATAGCCAATATATAAAAAAAAAAAAAAAAAACTAAATACCAACATACATGCGGCGTTTCGCGGGAATAGATCATTAAGAAAGTAGCACACACGTATTTTTCTTTCCTTTTAAATTGTAAAGTATTATAATTTTAAAACGAAACAAATGGTTTTTAAAGCAACAAAACCGTATTTCACAATATGAAAAAGCTTCCTTTTTGCAAACGATACTGTTAAAAGAGCGGTAAAACTGTCATAATCAGCTGCTTTAAGAGAAAATGTATAAAAAAAAATAATTTTTATTTTATTTCGAACCGGAGCCACATTCATTTGCTTACAGCCAATTTGTGTTTCATATTTTTTTTCGTTTCAATACACAAACACAATAATCATCATCACCACTTCGCTAAAAGAGGGTTGCCATACAACTGGTTTTTGACGAAGAAAGTCGATTTAACGTTTCGTATTTGTATTGGATACAAACAAGTTTATGGCAGCCCCCTAAAGGTACTGGTACTTATTTATAACAAAAAAAAGAAAGAAGAGTAAAAAAAAAGGAATAACAAGGACGGGATTCTTGGATGAGTTTAGCAACTTCTGCTTTAACAACTGAATACTGAAACTGCTTCCATTTTTTCTACTCATAAAAGCTATATACACAAAAACGCCTCGTATTGATATGATATGCTCTAATTATGTTTTTTTATAAGCTAAAAAACTGTTTTTTTTAGTAACTGCACTTTTAAATTTTATACGAAATATATAAATATATGTATTTAAAAACCTACCTGGTGATTTCTTGATATTTATTTTTTACACATTTTATTTTATTCAGGTTTTGTAGAAAAATATTTTTTGTTAACGTAGGTATAATAATGCTTATTTTTACAAGTCTACAAGTTTACACTAGATTTTATTATTCAACAAGAGGTAGTTGTATTTTTATTTTTTTTTTTCTATCAAATAACATTCAAAATTGTTTTTTTTTCTGCTTTAATATATTTGGATTTTTGTATAATAAAAAACAATTTTATAAAATAACTCGCGTTAGCCGTTCTCAATCGCTTTCAATAGTGACTACAAAAACGAACATGAAAGCCAGGCACAAAATTCTCAACTCAATACGAATCGGCGAAGCGAACAAGCGCGTACACTCTCCTTGTGTATTGCTCTTGCTCTTTTTCACTTTAGGTTGGGTGCAAAGATTCTCTCTTTGCACTCTTTACTCGTTAATAACATATAAATCGGTAAATGAATACACTGACATTCTTAGCACAGCGCCAGCGCACTGTGTATTGAAGAAGCGGCTTTTTTTTTTTTACGACCGCACTCATGATATGGTTGTCTCACTTTATCATTCCGTTCATATAAGCGTTCCCACTGTTGGAGAAATCGCTTGAATTCGGTTTCGGAAGAAAAAAGCATTTACGAGTATTATATTGAAATTGGGTGAGTGGTTTTTTGCCAGGGAAGTAAGTGGTGTTTATGTATCTCTCTAGATACCTTACTTAACCCACCTTTGAAAATGTTTTTGTAGTTAATTTCTTATGTATCTAATGGTACTTTTTGTTTGTTGTTTTTTTTTTTAATGAGCTGAGAAAGGAGAAACATAAGAAGTTATTTTTAAGATTTATCACTAACAAAATATTTTAGCAATTTTATTCTTATCAACAAACACAAATTATGCTAAATAGTAATTCAAACAAAAAATAAAAGTATTTCCATTACATTTTGTAGGTACCTACCTACTATTTTTCTATTTTCCACTTTCAAAAGGGAATTAGTATTGATTCAGCTCATTTATGAAACATATTGACTATTTTAAGGGATTTATTTTCTTTTTGTCTACGTCAAATTTTTGCTTTTAAATAATTTGGATATTTTCATAATAGGTGCCAACTGTTTTTTTTTTTAGTTTTAACATTTTGCATGCAGAGTAAATTATTTGAAATATTTATTACATTATGTAGGTATATTAATTTTATTGTAATAAAATTGTGAAGCTCTACCTATGGTATGGTGAGGTTAAATGTATGTTGATGTTGATAAATGTTATTTATAAGCTTCAATATACAAAATAGCCTTAAAGACAAACAAACAAATAATAGGGCTGTCATTTTTCCAATCTTCAAAGTAAACTATATAAAGATCAGTACCTATTATATCTAGTAGTTTTTTTAAAGTAAATTTTGTATTCAACCCATACTAAAAGAAAGTAGGTACCGAAAGAAAGGATTTTCGGCGGGGTAAGAAACTGGTGCGGAATCTGAAATAAAAACTTAGGTACGTATTTTGAATTGAGCTGGAAACAAAATTTTTTAAAAATATTTTTTTTTAACAAATTTTGGTATTGATAACTCATATACAGGGTGGTTCCTCATTGCATGGAAATAATTTTAAAATAAGAAACAAATTGGTAGGTACATCTGCAATGTTCAAATTAATTTTATCGAGGATTAAAAAAAAGACTTACTTTGGAATGTCCTGACTAATGTTAACGCAAAAAGCTGTCCAAAATTCGGCCATTAAAATGCCCAAAACTGAAAAAAAAATTTCACAGTGAATTTATACGAAACAAATGGTAAAAAACACACCAAGACATTTTCATCAAAAATTACAAAACAAAATATTCCCAGTACACCTACTCAGTAATACCTTTCCAACGATATATATATCATCTCAATCGGTTGGGTAACAACCTCGCAATTTGTACCACAAGAAAACTGCTTGACTTTTTATATAGGTATAGATTTATTGAACGAGAAAAAGGCTCAAATTTCCTCAACACTTACCCTAAGGTTTTAATATTAACTAAGTAAATAATGACTATCGCAATTTTATCACTTTTGTTTTTAAAATTAAATGTACAAAAATTAGTGTTTTTGGTCCTCTGTGCCCGTCATTCAACCAATATATGAAAACAAAAAGGTCACGTTAAAACTATACAGCTTTTAAATAAAGTTATTTTAGTGAATCGTTTTCAAATTATTAACTCAAAATTTTGAAAAAAAAAGTTAAACAAAATTTTTCTAATTTTTTTCCACGTATAATAAAGCATTATTTTTGTTGTCATAATTCAATGCTCCTATTAGTTGTATGTATGGCAAGCTATTCAAAAATACATACAGTTTTCAGTGTTGGGACTTACAACTAATAAGAACGTTGAATTTTGACAACAAAAATAATACTTTATTACGTAAAATATTAAAACAAAATTAGATAGATCCATTTTTTTAATCTTTTTTTTTTTTCAAAATTTTGATTTTGAAAGTTAATATTTTGAAAACAGTTCACTAAAGTAACTTTAAAAGTCTTTTAGCGATTACTCCAATAGGCCCGGTTTTTTTTAAAATTAGATTTTCTCGTAAACCAGTGTAAAAGCCCTTGTATAGCCAAAATAATATTAATTCTTAAATTTTTCCAAAAAAAAGTATTTTTTGAGGTTTTTTTAAAGTTATTTTTTTTTTAATTTTGGTTTTTTCAAAACGGTTTGATTAATCTTTTTAATTTTATTTTCCTGATAAAAACTACAAAATGCTAGAAGCTGACATACGCAGAAAACGCAGAAAAAAAATTAAAATGTGTTTTTGAAAAGTTTTTTCGAAAAAAGTGGGTCCGACAATTCTGTATGTCTGTCTGTCTGTCCGTCTGTCTGTATCGGCACCTACAGCCTAAACGCCTGGACCGATTTGCTTCAAACTTGGTAGATAGTATTATTATGACGTCCTACAGAGGGGTTTTTGGAATTAGCATTCTAGCTTTAAGACTAACGGTACCTGCCATACGATTTTTAGTGAAAATTGAATTTTTCTCAAAAACGGCTCCTACGATTTTGATAAGACTTTCTGAATAATGTTTTCTGTGCAAACTTAATGTTTTGGTTGGAATAGATTTTTCGGGAAAAGTCTTATAACGGTACCTCCCATAGGACCGGTTTTTTAAAATCCGACACTCGACGGATTTCGATGAAATTTTTAATGTAGAATAAAAATTCTTAAATTTTTCAAAAAAAGTTTTTTTTGAGTTTTTAAAAAAAGTTTTAAATTTTTTTTTATTTTTTGTTTTTTCCAAAAACGGTTTAATCAATTTTTTTTAAATTTTATTTTTCTGATAAAAACTACAAAGTTCTAAAAGTTGGCATACTCAAAAAAAAATTTGCAATATGTTTTCGAAAAGTTTTTCAAAAAAAACTGGTCGAACGATTTTGAAAAAAAATTTCCTTATATTTTGAAAAAGGAAAAGAAATCTGATGGCTTACTTCATTTTCTCCAAAAAACGTTTTAACTATTGATTTTTAAGTGATTAATAAAATTTCATATGATTTTTTCAACGCCTTTTTCCGAAACTCTCAAGCCCCAAGACCATTTGACTACATTAGAGCAAGTTCGTACGACCCAGTCGTGCACTTTATTTTTTAACTGTTTTAGTCATACAAACAGTTTCAAAGAAGTATCCCAAACAAACCCACAGGATCTTATGAGACTAGGAAATTTGTTTCTTAAAATATTTCCACAAATTATTTTCCAAATTACTGCCATTCAATTATTAAGAATTACCCTGACTACTAACTCAGCTGGAATACAATTCAAGGAGTCGTTTTCAAAATATCAGATTTAAAATAAAAGTTTTCTAAATTGCATTATCAAATCATCGTATCAAAACAATGGAAAGTTTTTGAAAAACTTTTCGAAAATATATTAAAATTTTTTTTTGAGTATGCTAGTTTCTAGCACTTTGTAGTTTTTATCAGAAAAAAAATTTAAAAAATAGATTAAACCGTTTTTGGAAAAAAATAAAATAATAAAAAAAATTTAAAACTTTTTTAAGAAACTCAAAAATTTTTTTTTTGAAAAATTTAAGATTTTTTTTACTATTTTTTTATAAAAGGCCTTATACATTAAAAATTTCATCGACATTCGTTCCATGGGAGGTACCGTTATAAGACTTTTCCTGAAAAATCTATTCCAACCAAAATTAAGTTTGCACAGAAAACTTCAGAGCATTTTATCAAAATCGTAGGAGCCGTTTTTGAGAAAAATGAATTTTTGAAAGTCGTTGGAGCGGTTTTTTTCAAAAAGGTTATTTTTGAAAAACTTTTCGAAAACATATTTTGAAATTTGTAAGAGCTTGTAAGTATATGGCAATTTGTAGTTTGCATGATAAAATAATGTTAAAAAAATTCAATTTATGTATTTCGAAAACCAATTTTTTTTTTAATTATTAAAAATAAAATAAAAGTTTTTGAAAATTTTGACATGCCACATCAATAGAATTATAAATGTTTTTCTGTGTTCAAAATTTCATTGAAATTACGAAAAAACTTGTTTTGAAAATGCCGGTTCTATGAGAGGTACCTACCTACCGTTATTAGAAAAATTCCGAAAAATCTTTTCTGACCAAAAGATAAACTGTCTTAAAAAATAGCATTCGCAAAGTTTTATTAAAATCGTTGAAGCCGTTTTCGAGAAAATTAATTTTCTTCTTCACGATTTTATGGCAGGTACCGTTACATTCCAAGGGACGTCGGAATAAATAATAAATACCAATCGGTCTATTCGTTCAGGCTCTAGAGGTGCGAACAGACAGCCAGACGGACGGAATTCCCAGTCTTATTTTATCGACAGTACATACCTATAATCGCAAGTAAAAAGGAACAATCCGCTAATTTAATTATTGACCTGAGTAATCAAATTTTTTTTTTTGAATTTGTCAAAAACTAAGATACATTTTAGCGTCCGGTTTTCTGTTTTTTATTAAAAATTTGAAAACAAATATTATACTTTATTTAATACAATTTTGAAAAAAATAATTTGAAATTTTTGTTTCAAAATTTTTAAAAATTTTTCTGCTTTATAACCTTCCAAATCGGTTTAGCATGGCATTGTCAGTGTTACTGTTGTTTTCAAATATTTTTTTTTTAATTTTAAGTAATTTTTTTTAGAAAATTTTATCTCCCGCCTAACTGCTGAAACACAATGGAGCCGGAGCCGAATCTGCACACGCATCCATATGGCATGTCAAAATATTGAATACACGAATTCAATGTTGTGAACACAACGAGACGGATCCGCAAACACATCCGCAAACGGCCACGGACGAGCTGACCAACTTTTAATAACTACGTGCGTATTTTTGACATTCCACAAAAAAATAAAATGCACGACTGAGTCGCACGAACTTGCTCTAATGTGTGACAGTGGTTTTGGGGCTTTAGATTTTGATAAAAATAGATTTTTCAAAATTCTTAAATAAATACTTAAACTAGTTTGAGCTGAAAAAAAGGACGCCATTTTATTTCTTGAATTAATTTGAATTTACGATTTGAAAAAAAAGTTAAACAAAATTTTTCTAATTTTTTTCCACGTATAATAAAGCATTATTTTTGTTGTCATAATTCAATGCTCCTATTAGTTGTATGTATGGCAAGCTATTCAAAAATACATACAGTTTTCAGTGTTGGGACTTACAACTAATAAGAACGTTGAATTTTGACAACAAAAATAATACTTTATTACGTAAAATATTAAAACAAAATTAGATAGATCCATTTTTTTAATCTTTTTTTTTTTCAAAATTTTGATTTTGAAAGTTAATATTTTGAAAACAGTTCACTAAAGTAACTTTAAAAGTCTTTTAGCGATTACTCCAATAGGCCCGGTTTTTTTAAAATTAGATTTTCTCGTAAACCAGTGTAAAAGCCCTTGTATAGCCAAAATAATATTAATTCTTAAATTTTTCCAAAAAAAAGTATTTTTTGAGGTTTTTTTAAAGTTATTTTTTTTTTAATTTTGGTTTTTTCAAAACGGTTTGATTAATCTTTTTAATTTTATTTTCCTGATAAAAACTACAAAATGCTAGAAGCTGACATACGCAGAAAACGCAGAAAAAAAATTAAAATGTGTTTTTGAAAAGTTTTTTCGAAAAAAGTGGGTCCGACAATTCTGTCTGTCTGTCTGTCTGTCCGTCTGTCTGTATCGGCACCTACAGCCTAAACGCCTGGACCGATTTGCTTCAAACTTGGTAGATAGTATTATTATGACGTCCTACAGAGGGGTTTTTGGAATTAGCATTCTAGCTTTAAGACTAACGGTACCTGCCATACGATTTTTAGTGAAAATTGAATTTTTCTCAAAAACGGCTCCTACGATTTTGATAAGACTTTCTGAATAATGTTTTCTGTGCAAACTTAATGTTTTGGTTGGAATAGATTTTTCGGGAAAAGTCTTATAACGGTACCTCCCATAGGACCGGTTTTTTAAAATCCGACACTCGACGGATTTCGATGAAATTTTTAATGTAGAATAAAAATTCTTAAATTTTTCAAAAAAAGTTTTTTTTGAGTTTTTAAAAAAAGTTTTAAATTTTTTTTTATTTTTTGTTTTTTCCAAAAACGGTTTAATCAATTTTTTTTAAATTTTATTTTTCTGATAAAAACTACAAAGTTCTAAAAGTTGGCATACTCAAAAAAAAATTTGCAATATGTTTTCGAAAAGTTTTTCAAAAAAAACTGGTCGAACGATTTTGAAAAAAATTTCCTTATATTTTGAAAAAGGAAAAGAAATCTGATGGCTTACTTCATTTTCTCCAAAAAACGTTTTAACTATTGATTTTTAAGTGATTAATAAAATTTCATATGATTTTTTCAACGCCTTTTTCCGAAACTCTCAAGCCCCAAGACCATTTGACCACATTAGAGCAAGTTCGTACGACCCAGTCGTGCACTTTATTTTTTAACTGTTTTAGTCATACAAACAGTTTCAAAGAAGTATCCCAAACAAACCCACAGGATCTTATGAGACTAGGAAATTTGTTTCTTAAAATATTTCCACAAATTATTTTCCAAATTACTGCCATTCAATTATTAAGAATTACCCTGACTACTAACTCAGCTGGAATACAATTCAAGGAGTCGTTTTCAAAATATCAGATTTAAAATAAAAGTTTTCTAAATTGCATTATCAAATCATCGTATCAAAACAATGGAAAGTTTTTGAAAAACTTTTCGAAAATATATTAAAATTTTTTTTTGAGTATGCTAGTTTCTAGCACTTTGTAGTTTTTATCAGAAAAAAAATTTAAAAAATAGATTAAACCGTTTTTGGAAAAAAATAAAATAATAAAAAAAATTTAAAACTTTTTTAAGAAACTCAAAAAATTTTTTTTTGAAAAATTTAAGATTTTTTTTACTATTTTTTTATAAAAGGCCTTATACATTAAAAATTTCATCGACATTGGTTCCATGGGAGGTACCGTTATAAGACTTTTCCTGAAAAATCTATTCCAACCAAAATTAAGTTTGCACAGAAAACTTCAGAGCATTTTATCAAAATCGTAGGAGCCGTTTTTGAGAAAAATGAATTTTTGAAAGTCGTTGGAGCGGTTTTTTTCAAAAAGGTTATTTTTGAAAAACTTTTCGAAAACATATTTTGAAATTTGTAAGAGCTTGTAAGTATATGGCAATTTGTAGTTTGCATGATAAAATAATGTTAAAAAAATTCAATTTATGTATTTCGAAAACCAATTTTTTTTTTAATTATTAAAAATAAAATAAAAGTTTTTGAAAATTTTGACATGCCACATCAATAGAATTATAAATGTTTTTCTGTGTTCAAAATTTCATTGAAATTACGAAAAAACTTGTTTTGAAAATGCCGGTTCTATGAGAGGTACCTACCTACCGTTATTAGAAAAATTCCGAAAAATCTTTTCTGACCAAAAGATAAACTGTCTTAAAAAATAGCATTCGCAAAGTTTTATTAAAATCGTTGAAGCCGTTTTCGAGAAAATTAATTTTCTTCTTCACGATTTTATGGCAGGTACCGTTACATTCCAAGGGACGTCGGAATAAATAATAAATACCAATCGGTCTATTCGTTCAGGCTCTAGAGGTGCGAACAGACAGCCAGACGGACGGAATTCCCAGTCTTATTTTATCGACAGTACATACCTATAATCGCAAGTAAAAAGGAACAATCCGCTAATTTAATTATTGACCTGAGTAATCAAATTTTTTTTTTTGAATTTGTCAAAAACTAAGATACATTTTAGCGTCCGGTTTTCTGTTTTTTATTAAAAATTTGAAAACAAATATTATACTTTATTTAATACAATTTTGAAAAAAATAATTTGAAATTTTTGTTTCAAAATTTTTAAAAATTTTTCTGCTTTATAACCTTCCAAATCGGTTTAGCATGGCATTGTCAGTGTTACTGTTGTTTTCAAATATTTTTTTTTTAATTTTAAGTAATTTTTTTTAGAAAATTTTATCTCCCGCCTAACTGCTGAAACACAATGGAGCCGGAGCCGAATCTGCACACGCATCCATATGGCATGTCAAAATATTGAATACACGAATTCAATGTTGTGAACACAACGAGACGGATCCGCAAACACATCCGCAAACGGCCACGGACGAGCTGACCAACTTTTAATAACTACGTGCGTATTTTTGACATTCCACAAAAAAATAAAATGCACGACTGAGTCGCACGAACTTGCTCTAATGTGTGACAGTGGTTTTGGGGCTTTAGATTTTGATAAAAATAGATTTTTCAAAATTCTTAAATAAATACTTAAACTAGTTTGAGCTGAAAAAAAGGACGCCATTTTATTTCTTGAATTAATTTGAATTTACGATTTGAAAAAAAAGTTAAACAAAATTTTTCTAATTTTTTTCCACGTATAATAAAGCATTATTTTTGTTGTCATAATTCAATGCTCCTATTAGTTGTATGTATGGCAAGCTATTCAAAAATACATACAGTTTTCAGTGTTGGGACTTACAACTAATAAGAACGTTGAATTTTGACAACAAAAATAATACTTTATTACGTAAAATATTAAAACAAAATTAGATAGATCCATTTTTTTAATCTTTTTTTTTTTCAAAATTTTGATTTTGAAAGTTAATATTTTGAAAACAGTTCACTAAAGTAACTTTAAAAGTCTTTTAGCGATTACTCCAATAGGCCCGGTTTTTTTAAAATTAGATTTTCTCGTAAACCAGTGTAAAAGCCCTTGTATAGCCAAAATAATATTAATTCTTAAATTTTTCCAAAAAAAAGTATTTTTTGAGGTTTTTTTAAAGTTATTTTTTTTTTAATTTTGGTTTTTTCAAAACGGTTTGATTAATCTTTTTAATTTTATTTTCCTGATAAAAACTACAAAATGCTAGAAGCTGACATACGCAGAAAACGCAGAAAAAAAATTAAAATGTGTTTTTGAAAAGTTTTTTCGAAAAAAGTGGGTCCGACAATTCTGTCTGTCTGTCTGTCTGTCCGTCTGTCTGTATCGGCACCTACAGCCTAAACGCCTGGACCGATTTGCTTCAAACTTGGTAGATAGTATTATTATGACGTCCTACAGAGGGGTTTTTGGAATTAGCATTCTAGCTTTAAGACTAACGGTACCTGCCATACGATTTTTAGTGAAAATTGAATTTTTCTCAAAAACGGCTCCTACGATTTTGATAAGACTTTCTGAATAATGTTTTCTGTGCAAACTTAATGTTTTGGTTGGAATAGATTTTTCGGGAAAAGTCTTATAACGGTACCTCCCATAGGACCGGTTTTTTAAAATCCGACACTCGACGGATTTCGATGAAATTTTTAATGTAGAATAAAAATTCTTAAATTTTTCAAAAAAAGTTTTTTTTGAGTTTTTAAAAAAAGTTTTAAATTTTTTTTTATTTTTTGTTTTTTCCAAAAACGGTTTAATCAATTTTTTTTAAATTTTATTTTTCTGATAAAAACTACAAAGTTCTAAAAGTTGGCATACTCAAAAAAAAATTTGCAATATGTTTTCGAAAAGTTTTTCAAAAAAAACTGGTCGAACGATTTTGAAAAAAATTTCCTTATATTTTGAAAAAGGAAAAGAAATCTGATGGCTTACTTCATTTTCTCCAAAAAACGTTTTAACTATTGATTTTTAAGTGATTAATAAAATTTCATATGATTTTTTCAACGCCTTTTTCCGAAACTCTCAAGCCCCAAGACCATTTGACCACATTAGAGCAAGTTCGTACGACCCAGTCGTGCACTTTATTTTTTAACTGTTTTAGTCATACAAACAGTTTCAAAGAAGTATCCCAAACAAACCCACAGGATCTTATGAGACTAGGAAATTTGTTTCTTAAAATATTTCCACAAATTATTTTCCAAATTACTGCCATTCAATTATTAAGAATTACCCTGACTACTAACTCAGCTGGAATACAATTCAAGGAGTCGTTTTCAAAATATCAGATTTAAAATAAAAGTTTTCTAAATTGCATTATCAAATCATCGTATCAAAACAATGGAAAGTTTTTGAAAAACTTTTCGAAAATATATTAAAATTTTTTTTTGAGTATGCTAGTTTCTAGCACTTTGTAGTTTTTATCAGAAAAAAAATTTAAAAAATAGATTAAACCGTTTTTGGAAAAAAATAAAATAATAAAAAAAATTTAAAACTTTTTTAAGAAACTCAAAAAATTTTTTTTTGAAAAATTTAAGATTTTTTTTACTATTTTTTTATAAAAGGCCTTATACATTAAAAATTTCATCGACATTCGTTCCATGGGAGGTACCGTTATAAGACTTTTCCTGAAAAATCTATTCCAACCAAAATTAAGTTTGCACAGAAAACTTCAGAACATTTTATCAAAATCGTAGGAGCCGTTTTTGAGATAAATGAATTTTTGAAAGTCGTTGGAGCGGTTTTTTTTCAAAAAGGTTATTTTTGAAAAACTTTTCGAAAACATATTTTGAAATTTGTAAGAGCTTGTAAGTATATGGCAATTTGTAGTTTGCATGATAAAATAATGTTAAAAAAATTCAATTTATGTATTTCGAAAACCAATTTTTTTTTTAATTATTAAAAATAAAATAAAAGTTTTTGAAAATTTTGACATGCCACATCAATAGAATTATAAATGTTTTTCTGTGTTCAAAATTTCATTGAAATTACGAAAAAACTTGTTTTGAAAATGCCGGTTCTATGAGAGGTACCTACCTACCGTTATTAGAAAAATTCCGAAAAATCTTTTCTGACCAAAAGATAAACTGTCTTAAAAAATAGCATTCGCAAAGTTTTATTAAAATCGTTGAAGCCGTTTTCGAGAAAATTAATTTTCTTCTTCACGATTTTATGGCAGGTACCGTTACATTCCAAGGGACGACGTCGGAATAAATAATAAATACCAATCGGTCTATTCGTTCAGGCTCTAGAGGTGCGAACAGACAGCCAGACGGACGGAATTCCCAGTCTTATTTTATCGACAGTACATACCTATAATCGCAAGTAAAAAGGAACAATCCGCTAATTTAATTATTGACCTGAGTAATCAAACTGGGAAAACCAAACAAATTTTTTTTTTGAATTTGTCAAAAACTAAGATACATTTTAGCATCCGGTTTTCTGTTTTTTATTAAAAATTTGAAAACAAATATTATACTTTATTTAATACAATTTTGAAAAAAATAATTTGAAATTTTTGTTTCAAAATTTTTAAAAACTTTTCTGCTTTATAACCTTCCAAATCGGTTTAGCATGGCATTGTCAGTGTTACTGTTGTATTCAAATATTTTTTTTTTAATTTTAAGTATTTTTTTTTTAGAAAATTTTATCTCCCGCCTAACTGCTGAAACACAATGGAGCCGGAGCCGAATCTGCACACGCATCCATATGGCATGTCAAAATATTGAATACACGAATTCAATGTTGTGAACACAACGAGACGGATCCGCAAACACATCCGCAAACGGCCACGGACGAGCTGACCAACTTTTAATAACTACGTGCGTATTTTTGACATTCCACAAAAAAATAAAATGCACGACTGAGTCGCACGAACTTGCTCTATTGTGTGACAGTGGTTTTGGGGCTTTAGATTTTGATAAAAATAGATTTTTCAAAATTCTTAAATAAATACTTAAACTAGTTTGAGCTGAAAAAAAGGACGCCATTTTATTTCTTGAATTAATTTGAATTTACGAGAATGAATTAATAAATAAAATGCACGACTGGGTCGCACGAACTCGCTCTAATGTGTGACTGTGGTCTAGGGGCTTGAGATTTTGATAAAAATATTTTTTTCAAAATTCTTAAATAAATACTTAAACTAGTTTGTGCTGAAAAAAAGTACGCCATTTTATTTCTTGGATAAATTTGAATTTATGAGAAAAAATTTATAAAAATCTGTTTAGCGGGTTTTGAGAAAACAAGCTTTTTTTGAAAAAACTTTAAAAAAAAAATTCAAAAACGCCAGTTCATAGTTGTTCAGTAAATACATTTATTTATAATATTTTAGAAATAAATTTAATAGGCAGTTTTCAAAATATATATTTTATTTTTTTTTTAAATGCTTTTAAAAATACAAAAAAATATTTTTTAAAAATATTGGTATGCAGTACAAATTGAGCTACCTACAACTATATCTGTATGTGTGAAATTTTGAAAGAATCGGTTGAGTCGTTTTCGAGATAGTCGAAAGCAAAAAAACGGTCCAATGGAAAGTAGGTAGGTACCTACCGTTCTTAGCCATTTTTTAAAACTTTTTCTTTCAGCCAGGCATATGATTGGTTGTACCTAAAAAGTAACATTGATTTTTTTAAATCAAAATCGTTAGAGCCGATTTTGAGAAAAATAAGCTTTAACGTAACGGTTATATGGTAGGTAGGTAACCGTTATTTTTTGAGCTAAAAAAAATTTCAATTTCGCCTCTGTACAATATCTAAAAAACTCTATATACCAATTTTGAAGCAATTCGGCCCACCCGTTTGGGCTGTAGGCTGTCTATACACACAGACAGACAGACAGACATACAGACGGACAGAATTTTTAAACCATCTTTTTTCGTCTTCGCTATCATCGTAATGTCATGTTTGATTGTTATCTCAAAACTTTTTTTTCGACGAATGCATAACTTGCCTTATAGTACCTATAATAGCAAGTAAAAAGGGCAACGTGCTAATAAAATCCTTTTAAAAACTAGTTCAGGTAAGTAAAAATGTATAGAAAAGACTATACGTGATGTGATATATGTATGTTTTATCATCTATTATATGCATAATTATAATATATGTATGTTTTTCAGTGGAAATTGTAAAATTAGGTACGTACGGCATGCGATACGGTTGCAGCTGCTCCTGCGGTTCCGGCTGCGTTTTTCTATTGTGTTCCAGCAGTAAGCGGGAGGAAATAACCGTACCATACAATTTTTTTCTTGTCTTAATCCAACCTACTCGATCTTGTTTTTTGGTGCACCTTATACTGATCACCCTGTATAACCAAATCCATAATAAAAACGCAGCAGATTCTATGGACGTACCAAGCCATAATAAGACCGCTTTGTCGTACGCCTGTTATCTATTAGCTAAGAAAACCAATCTGCAGTACTTGACCGAAATTCATCAGACACTTGCTTGTATCGGTGCATCGATGCCATAAGATCTAAGCGAACATCAGCCTTAGAAACATTGACCTTATCATTAGGTACTATAAAAGACTATGTCTTATTTGTACACCAAAATATAATAAATTGAATTGAATTGAATTGAACCGTAGCCTTAGAAACATTACTTTCACTAATCTTACTCGATATGTTTGGCAGCAAAAAGTGCGTTACAACTTAAAGACTAGGTTTGAAGCCTTTAAAAATGGTAAAAAGTGAAAAAAAATAACAGTAGGATGAAACTTATTCGAAAAGGAAGGTAATAAAAATAAAATGCACGACTGGGTCGCACGAACTTGCTCTTATGATAAGCAATTGCTTAGTGGCTGCATATATGGATATTAAAAAAAAATTAAATAATTTCGAAAATTCTTTTATTTTTTAAATTAGTTTAAGAGTTTTCTCGGAAAAACTAAGTATGCAATAAAATTTCAAAGCTATACGTCAATCTAGGAAAAAAAAATATTGAAAATCGTTGGACCAGTTTTTTTTTTAAAAGGTTATTTTTGAAAAACTTTTTCAAAAAATATTTTGAAATTTATTTGAGTATGCAAATATATGGCAATCTGTAGTTTACATTTGAAAAATAATTTAAAAAACAATCAATTTACCCGTTTCCAACATATTTCGAAAACCAAAAATTTTTTTGAAAAAATTATAAAAAATAAAAAAAAAAGTTTTTCGAAAATTTTGAAATGCCATATTAATAAAATTATGAATGACTTCCTGTGGCCAAAATTTTATTGAAATCGAATGTATAGCTTACGAGAAAATTTGATTTGAAAATACTGGTTCTATGAGAGGTACCGTTATTAGACAAATTTTGAAAAAAATATCAAACCAAAAGATAGATTTTCTTGCAAAAATAGTATTCTGAAAGTTTTATCAAAATCGTTAGAGCCGTTTTTGAGAAAATCAATTTTTGTCTTCAAGATTGTATGGCAGGTGCCGTTATTTTTGGACCTAGAGCAAAAATAAAAAATATGTTCCGAGGGACGGCCAAATAAATCCTAAATACCAAATTTGAAGCAAATCGGCCCACCCGTCCAGCCTCCAGAGGCGCGAACAGACATACAGACAGACAGACAGACAGACAGACGGACGGAATTTCCAGACCCACTTTTTTCGACTTCTCCATCATCGTAATGTCATGTGTGATTGTTATCTCAAATTTTTTTTTCTGCACGAATCCATAACTTGCCTTATAGTACCTATAATCGCAAGTAAAAACGTGTGCGTCTTAGGACGCTCGACAGAAGTGATAACTTAAACTAATCTAATTTGAACTATTTAATATTGAAATTATTTAACTTGAGAAAAGCTTAGGTTATTACTTAAACTTTCTGTATGTTAATATGATAATGTGAGGAAAGGTTATTTATTAATAAAATCTTTTATTGATTATAAAAAGCGCTGTGGGTTAAAGAGAGAGAGAGAAGAGGAGCCTGCCTTCTGCTACCGTATGCGTGGGAGAAAGGGAAGCCAGACAGGGTGGCGCCGTAACGCGGTACGCTACAAAGTAGTTTACTCTTATAAGAAGTTATCACTTAAAAAAAAAAACAAAAATTAAAGGAAATATATTACGGGTGATCTGTGGTCAGGATGTATCAGGGGGGGGGGGGGGGGGGGAGGTGTTTGAGTGTAAAAAAAGGTTTTTCTCGGTTTCCGGCTAAAATTCCTATGGAAAAAATTTAAACAGCAAAATTGTAGGTAATCAAAAGATGTACATCTTTTGTATGTGTACTTTTTTTTACATAACCTCAAAATTTACGTGTAAAATATTTTGATCTTTTATACAAAAAAATGTTCACGAAATTTGGTGAAAACTCACATTTTTATGTCCCAAACACACTGTAATTTTGATTTAAAATATTTATTTGTTAACCTTATTTTGACTTAATATCGAAAATACACCCTAATTTCTCTTTTTCTCTTCTTTCCGATATGGTGTAAAAAAAAACAAACATAACTATGTCAAATTTTCTCAAAAAATTCAAAAAATGCAAAGAAAAACTTGAATCCGAAATATTTTTTAATCATGTTCAATTTTGATCTAGCTATTTATTAAAATTTACACTATTAAACACTACTGGAAAAACGTGTAAGATTCCATGATACGTTGGAAATTTATGGAATATTTTACTTTAATTTTCGAACCCCTGCCCTACCTCCCTAAATGCTCGCGACGCGACGTAGAAAACCCCACACGCAATAAATCTGTTATTTAGTTTTGAACAGTATTGCATTGGACCATATTTCATAGCATCGAAATATCAAATATCTGTTTTTGAAAATTTCAAAGAATCAGATAAAATAATTGTTGAAAAATCGTGCAATAACATTATTTTAAGCCAATCATTCGATGATGATTACCGAACATTATAGTTTAATTTTTTTTTCTTAATTGGGTTGAGCTTTGAGGATACACTTGAATGAACAATGATATTCTGTATATCAGTAATTATTTTGTTTCATACCATTTTGCTTTGAAAATTGAAATAACGCCAAATTGAAAATATACATATGTATTTCGTTTTCGGAAACGAATTAAATCAAACTGAAAATTTGGTCTTGCTTCGTTTTCGATAACGAAATGAGACAAATTTTTCGAAAATTTGCCATATTTCGTTTGGCCTTATTTTTCACGTCACCCAAAAATGCCTGTTAAATGAAAGAACCGGCTTGTGTATTCATAGTCAGCGGTGTCAAGTGTTGGAAAATGCGGACAAGAGCGCACTTTCTATTCGGCACCGGCATAATATGGACGCACCTTAAGGTACAAGACGAGATTTTTGTATTCCATCAGTTACGTAAACGCTGAACTATAATAGTAGGAACGGCGGGCGCGGACGGGCCCGTCCGTTAGTTTGTGAGAACAAGCAATTCGTATCTTACGTCCGAAATAGCGGATTTCTGCGTTTCGTCAAGTTTCGATCAGTTTAATTTACGGAAGTAAAATGAGCTCGCTATCGCACTTTACGGACGTAAATTAGCATCTTACTCAGGGTTCCCAGGTTTTCAAAAAAATCCCCTTTTTTTTGGGACCAAAACGTTTTTGTTTCCCCTATTCAAAAAAAAACCCACTCTTTTTCCCGAAGAAAAAATGCAATCAATCAGTTAAAAATAACTCTTTATAATGTTGGTAAACAAAAATTAACAAAAAATAAACTTAAAAACATTTCTTAAAATATAAAAGTTGTTATAAATCACATGCTGAGTGGAAAACTAAAAGATAAATACTTATGTAATGTTCATAGAGTTGTTATGTAGCTTTAGGCAGTCTTTTTCAACTACGAAGTTGTAACAGTTATCTTTCAGCGCCTGCTCCACCATGAGGAAGACACAAAATTAAATCCATAAGTTCTCTTATCTTTCGAAACATGTCACCATCATCAAGTTTTTTATTTAAAATTTGCTTTCAAAACGGGTTGGGTTCGGGAGCCCGTTTTTCAGAATCCTGTTTTTTAAAATCCTGTCTTTATAATCCCGTTTTTTAAAATACTTTTTTTAAAAATCCCGTTTTTATAAAATCCCGCTTTTAAAATCCTGTTTTTTACCATCCCGTTTATTAAATTCCCGTTTTTATAAGTCCGCTTTTGGAATTAACACAAGGTGTTTTATTTTAAAAATCGCCGCGATTTTTAAAATAAAACACCTTGTGTTAATTCCAAAAGCGGGATTGAATTTATTTTACAGCCCAATGCTGATGATGATGAGGTGACATAATGTTCATGGGCGTTATGTCGTATGAAAGGAGACAAAAAGAAAACAAAAAACAAATACTTGGAGAAGTTTTTTTTATTGATTTTGTAACTTAACAAATAAAAAAATAAAGAACATAGAACATAACAAAAATGAGGTTTCAAGATTTTAGATATTTTTTCAAAATATATTAATATTAAATTTTTATATTGTGAGCTATACGGCGCAAAAAATCTGTTTTAGTCATTGATTTTCTATCTTTAATTATTTTAGATATTGCTCTAGAAACGGGCTAAGCGGGATTAAACGGGATTTTAAAAAGCGGGCTCACGAGAAACGGGATTCTGTTTAAACAGGATTATTAAAAGCGGGATTTTAAAAAAGCGGTACTTTAGAATCGGGATTTTAATTTTTTTGTTTGCGGGATTATAAAAAACGGGATTTTAAAAAATGGGCTTCCGAACCGCTCCCTTTCAAAACTATTAGTATTAGTATCTTTGTTGTTAACATTTTTGAGTGATCTATGTATGTACACTCTCTATCGATTTCTAACCAATCATTTTCAGAAAAAAATGTGTCCAAAATATTTTGACAACCCGCCAAGTGAATTATAATTTTTATTTTTCAGAGAAAAAGGACTTACAAATCTTAAAAGTTTAAAAAGTTCTACACCCTGATCTGATAAAAAGTTAAATCGTTTAAAAGTTTCTTCACAAGCATAACCCTTCAAGCAAATTCACTGACTTCCAATTTTCTAAGTCATTTCCGAATTCGCTTGAGTTCGCGTTTTTTCAGGTTTCTCATATATTGCATGTATAGACTTAATTTATAAGAAAGAGAAAAGCCGAAAGCCTCAGCTGCTTGTGCTCGACTTGTATTAGCATCACGGACCAATAAGATACAGACCGCCAACTCACTGTATGGTTTCTCTTTTTGCCTACAAGCTAAAAATCAGCTGATTTGCCATTTATTTTGAGAGTGTGACGCTCTCCCTTGCTTTTAGAACCCATTTAGCAAACACACCTAAAAAAATAAATGTCATACGCAGGTATAGTTGCCATTACAAAATGCACAGAGAGAGATGTACACGTGTTCACAGACAGGACAAAATATTTCGAGGGTGTTTCAGGCAAGAGGAGTATGAGTTGGCGGTCTGTATATTGGTCCGTGATTAGCATTGTAATTTTAATTATAACTATGTTAATAAATTATCATATAAGAAAGAGAGTCGATAGTCGGAGAAAGGAAGCAGGAGCATTTCATGTACGCACTGCTTGCTGATGTTGATGTTTATATATAACATTTTACTTTTTGGTTTGCGTTAGAGGAAAACACACGGAGAAAAATCGCGCCTAAAGAATTGAAATTAAATATAGAGACTAGAGATATAAAAAGGTAAAATCTAAAATGAACACAAGTATGATTATTACAAAATTAATCGCGATGTTGCATTTATTTCCAAAAGCGCAAAAAAATGTTGAATTAAACGGAGACATTTTTTTTTTCAAATACGTTTTTGGTTCATATTTCGCTGAGCGGGGCTCTCTCTCTCTTTCTTTCTCTCTCTCTCTCTCTGGGGAAGTGAGTCCGTGGGAATTCTAATTTGATACTAAATGGAGCGTCGTTTTACGGCTCCGTATTTGGATCCGTATGCGGAGTCTTTTCATGAGCATGTTTGGCTGTTTCCATTTGTTCTTTCTTAAAAATTGTGTCTACTGTTTTTGATAAAATTATATTTTCTTCTTTTAAGTTTTTTTTTTCCTTTTTTATCCCCCTCCCCTTTGTTTCCCCTGGCAAATTTCCCCCCAACCTGGGACCCTTTATTTTGACTGTGACTGTGAATGAATATGAGACTTTGTGTGTGACTTCACAGCAGAGAGAATATATGAATTTTTTTTATGTATGTCCTCTTGCTTCACAGTCATCTTATTGTTCAAAGGAAAATACATGTTTTGTTCCGCCGCAATCCGTTCCATTATGGGTAGCGTGTTCATTTCACAGGTTGGACGGCAACGTTTCGTTCGGTTTTGACACTAGCTTCCGTTTGTTTCCCACTATTATAGTTCAGCCTTAAAGCTCCGTACGTACCATTTTTCGTTCATTACATTTCCGCCATTTGCTTCGTTCTTCCAAAAAAATCGCTTCCTTTTTTTTTACGATTCCCCAGGATGTACGAACAAACTACGAAGTGACTTCTCTATCATTTATTGTCGTATACAACGGAATATAGGTAAAGATATTTTATTGACTCCACTTTATTGTCGTCTAAGTGGCCACCTTTCTATTTGGAAACATGGATTATTTAAAAAATTAAACTCTATTTCCGTCTCTTGAAAATGGAAAGAATGTTATTGAATTATTTTAACAATAGCTTCAATATCTTAAGAAGAGGGACTGATGACTCCTGGTCCTGCTTTAATGAATTACATTAATACATAAATTTACACAAAAACAGACCAAGCGATGAGGGATAAAACCTTAGCATCTGCGACAACAACGTTTAGTCCCTTATTCGCCTCGTTTCGCTTCCTGAGTGCTGCGCCGCGCCGGCACCGGCATAGTTCTACATACATTTGAACCCCTTTCACCTGCTTCTACTTATACATACATACAGAGAGAGGAAGAGAAACATTGAAATAATGAAAGAAGATTCGGCCTTCAATAATATGTTCGTATCGTACGTGGTGTAGCTCTCCCTTTTCCTCCAAAATTTACAAAATTTAAAAAATCACGAATGACTAAATGTTAGAAAGAAAAGACTGCTTCGAATATTCCTTTTGAGCACCTTTTTATACCAAAAAACTGATTGCGTTTAAATGTTTTTACAAAGTAGATAGATAGTTTTTTTTGTATGTAATGAAAGTGTTTCTATATTTGTATAAGTACGTAGCACTTCGCTCACTAAATTTAGGGGTTGGGGATTCAAGTACTCTACTATGGTACCTGTAGGTTTCTAATGATATACTTAAATAAATTCAAAACGAAAGAAGCAAAACATTTTTATACCCTATTCTATAGAATTTGTATATTGTATTTGGTGTGAAGTTTGTAACATAAAGAAATAATACTGTTAGGTATAGAAAAGTATATACCTACATATTCTAACTCAGAATCGAAACCCTAGTCGATTTAGGCATGTCCGTATGTGTACTCTTTAGAGGTCGCAATTTTTGGGCTAGAAAGCTGAAATTTGGTCCAAAAGTAAGGCGTCCACAATCACCATTTTTGTTAAACAACCTCAATTAAGCAAATTTAAATTATGGATTTTGTACAGTTACGCAAACTTTAGGTGAATCTTCTTCCAATTAAATAAAAATATTTCAGTTTGGGAGTGGCTCACTCCCACTTTTCATGAAAAACCGTAAATATTGTTTTTTATAAAATAACAATGCTTACATTAAAGCGAAATTTTGTGAGTATTACTTGTACATAAACATCTTATGTTTAAAAGTTTAAGGTACTACCAATATTCAATTTTTACCTTTTTCCGTTCGTTATATTAAAAATATATCCCTTCATTTTTTTGTGTAATTTTTTTTTAGTGCGCCCACTCTTAAGGGCGTGATTTTTATAAAATAGCTTTATTCAGATCGTTAAAAAACTACTCGATAAAGCGTTATTTTACACATATTTTTGATTTGATTTGATAATATTTATTTAGCATGGTTTTGCTATTTAAAACAAAAATTTGTCTAACGATCAAAGGTCAGTTAGTGCTTTAAATTTTTGTATGCAAGTTTTTAGGACACGCCTACTTTTAAGGGGAGTTTTCGACAAAATTAATATGCATTAATTTTGTAATGTTTTTTTTTTAATTATCATACATGCTTAAATTATTGTAACTATTTAAGGAACAATAAAATAATATAAATCTAAAATCTAAATCACTGTCAGTCTGTAACGATGATTGGAATGTAAATTACAATATTTCGACTGCGTGTCCGATTGCAGATCAAGTTCACTATGATTATTATGCAACATACATACGTAAAATCATTTCTTCTTCTATAAATTGCGTCTGCCTCTGCATCCAAGCTAAATATTATTTTGTTCTTTTTTTTCATTTTCAAAAATGGAATGTGAAAAAATCACAAAATGCATCATATAAGTAGATAGCAAAGTAAATCATAAGAAATTGACATTGTTCGTTTTCAGATTTACATTCCATTTAATAATTTTCGCAATCAAACCACATTTCATATTATGTAAGTTCGAATACCATGTGCAATGTAAAATTTTTAGATTTTCCATACAATTTTATTTTCTATCTTATAAACTAGTCCCTATTTAATTTTCATTGGCTCCGGTTATTTGTTTTTATCTTGTCTTCACATTAATTTAAAAAATTATAATGAACTCCATTTATATGTGACATTCCAATGCTTCCGGGTACATAAGTTGTTCCTGGTGTACATTTAGTGCAATTCCGTTTGACTGCTGGACGTTGCTTCGATGCATGACAATGCATAGCAAACCTTAGTTCTTCAGCCATTTCGGAACATAACGACTGTCTTTCAGTTTGGGCATTTTTCTTTGAATTCCAGCAAAACTCCAAAATGGCAACAACGACAGCAAGAGCTAGACCACAAAGTAAGACCACAAACACTCCACCTATAAAGAGATTTGATTATGTAGTATCTATAAATATTTTATAAATAATGTGATTGGGCAGTTCCAAGCGAGACCTATTACATTCGCCTTCTAATAACATAAAATAGGTACTACGGTTTTATTGGGGCTGAAATTAGATAATTTCGAAACAAGAAGAATAAGTATTTTCATTTGAGTTTGCTAATTTCGTTTGACAACTCGATATATTTAACTCTTCTTCTTAATCTTATATTTAAAGCTTCACTTCAATTTTGAAATGGGAATTTTCATGGAGTACCACTGTGTTTTCATTTTGCCAAATGCGTACAAAATTGGAAAATTCGAATATACAAATCACTTTACTTCTTTTCAAAATTAGATTCCAAAGAAGATGAAATCGTTCAACACAAATGTCTTTTCTAGTTTAATCCCAACTGAATGAAGAAGTAAGAAAGATAAAAATTTAAAACTTAAAAATTTCGAGTTGTCAAAGAAAAAAGCAAACTCAAGTAAAAATCATTTCTCTTCTCATTTCGAAATAACCTATTTTCGGCCCAATGAAAACGTAGAATAAGATTACTACATCAAGTTCCGTTACCTATGTTCGACTTTAAATTTAAGGCTGAACTATAATGGACGGAAACAAACGGAAGCTAGTGTCAAAACCGAACGAAACATTGCCGTCCAACCTGTGAAATAAACACGCTAACCATTATTGACGGATCGCCGCGGAAGAAAAACATGTATTATCCTCTGAACAAAAAGATGATACGTGAAGCAAAGAGGGCATACATTTAAAAAAAAAATCATGTATTCTCTCTTCTGTGAAGTCAGTCACACACAAATTCAGCATACCTCTCACTCTCAATCTCATATCCATTCACAGTCAGATGCAAATTTTAGTCCATAAAGTGCGATATTGAGCGCAGTTTACGTCCGCGCCGATCCGGCTATTATAGTTCAGCATTAATTCTAGTTGTGTAAAAACAATAGAATATTTGAAGTTATTATAGTTGATCACTGACCATTCAGTGGAACTTCCTCTTTATAATAGACATAGGTTTTAAGTCATATTTCTTACCAATATTCTCAACACCAAGAGCATTAGCTTTTGACTCCTTGCTCTTATCATCCCGATTACATACATCGCCTGTATTTTTCCACCATTTGTCATAGAGAATTTGTATGATGCCTTTCTCTTGAAGCTCCAGAATCGCTAGTGAAATAATATCTCGCCATGGAGAACCCTTAGGTGTTGCAATGCCATATCCTTTGGAATCAAGTAGGCCACCTATCTGCGTAAGATTGCAATCTCTTTGTACAGCGTAGTCCAGCATCGTTGATTCCATAAGAAATGCATAGTTTCCTTCCAAAACTCTTTTTATGCCTTCCTCGTAGGTTTTAACGAATACCGAAGGCTTTCGGCTTTCCATGTAGCGCCACATTTTTTGATAAATTCCTATTTTCGAGTCCTAAAAAAAAGTCAAAAGATGGAAGATGAGCAAGAAGCAAAGGAGTAAAGAAACTAACCAGTCGCGATAGGTATGTTCAAAATTTTCAAAAAACCTCAATATATTAATTAAAGGCCTCAACAATACAACCCAAACTCTTTCCAGCCAAATAAGATCGCGCGTGTTATTCAATAGATCTAGTATATGGTCGATGTTAAAATTCTTTGAAATAAGATTGAGAACCAATTCTGATGGGTGATGTCTCGAACAAGCGACTTAAGAAAAATCAGTTTTTCACTGATATCTAACATTTATCTTATTCAAATTTCCTTTTACTTTACTTTCAAGAAATTGTCAAAATTTACATGGCACCCATTTTGGGGCACATTGCCAAAAATGTAAATTTTTGAACTAAGACACTGAGTTACAAAAAAAGTTTTTTTTTTTTTTTTAATTTTCTTCACTATGGGTTTTTGGGGAGATAAATATTTTATTTCCTTCTTGGTTGTTTTTTTAATTAATTTTCGTGCGTGTTTTAAAAATGTCTTTTCTGTCCTTCGTTTACGAGCAAAAAATGGACAAAAAGTCGTTTTTTCGTACTACTTGTCGTAAAGTATACAAATTTTAGGATTTGTGCTTCTATAAATGTTTTTCTAAGTCAAATTTTATGGACTCGTTGCAATTGGATTATTTATTGTGCTCCTAAGGTAAAAGCTCTTAACTCTATTTTCATAGTTTTCCACAAAGCGGATTTTAACTTACAATCTCTGTTAATAAAAAGGGCTGGGAAAATAAAATTTTCCCTATTTCTTTCATTATATCATCGGCTTTCTTTCAAAACCTCGATAGGTTGAAAATGGCAAATTTTTCAGGAGGTGTAAGAAATCTGATAAAAAAAATCGAAGAAGGTTTTGCTGTGGATTAATAATATTTAACGTTTTGTTAGTAACTTTAGTGGTAACTACATGAGATGAAATCTAAAGACTACGAGATGTTAAAAAATTTGTAAAGCCAAAAAAAAAAGCTTTTTTTGAAAAATGTAAGCAATATTATTATTTCTTTTATAAAAGAGCTTTCACATTGTTATTTTTTATCGAAATGCGTCAAGTGGTTTACGAGAACAGCTGATTTAAAAAAAGCCGATCCTATTGGAGGTACAGTTAGAAAAAGGTAGAGGCTTTCAGGCTGTATGTAACTATACAGGCACACAGACAGACAGACAGACATAATGTGCCGAACCTACTTTTTTTGGCTTCTCTATCATCGCAATGTCATGTTAGATTTTTCAAAAAAAAAAAAATATTTTACGCGTGCATAACTTGCCTTATAGTATATCCGCAAGGAAAAAACCACAAGTTGTTTACTTATAATACATTCTGGAGAATTGCATGAAATACCAAAAGTTGTATTTCTGTTGAAATAACTGGGTCGAACGATCTTGCTCTTATGTGTGACTGTGGTCTTGAAGCTTGCGATTTTGTAAAGAAGTTAGGATAACAAATCATATGAAATTCTATTAATCACTTAAAAATCGCTGGTTCTATCGTTTTTTGCAAGAAATTAAGTAGGTCATTTGATTTATTTTAGCGGATTCAGACAGACAGATAGTTGTCAGTCCCGCACTGTTTTAGGCTTCTCTACCATCGTAATGTCATATTATTTGATAGTCCAAAATTTTTTTTTTAACTTGCCTTCAGTACCTATAATCGCAAGTAAAAATGTGGAACTTCAAATATGTTAAGACATTTTATGAACACACATCATGATAAATGGTGTCTAAAAAAGTTTGGTCACATTCGATTTCTTTGTTAACTGATGCCCAATTTAATAGGACGCTTTGAACCAGACTCTTATAATATGTTCCAAACCAAAAACCAAAAATATTTCCTTCCAAGCACTCATTGACTTAAACTCATATTGACTTAAACTGAGTTAACTGTTATGTATGGGGATAATTTTTTGGAAAAGAGTTTGTTCTTGTTCTTTTTTGGATTTTGTACAATTTTTACCAGCGACAGTTTATGCATTCGTCTTAAGACAATCAAACACGACATTACGGTGATAGAAAAGTCTAAAATAGTGGGTCCGTCAATTCTGTCTTTTTTTTTTTTTTTTTAAGCACTCGCACTCAAAGGGATATTAATACCTTTATAATGAATTAACATGTGCGAGCGAGGAAAGAGAAGGAATAGAAAGATAGGAAAGAAAGGTGGTACAGTGGTTTGAGATTTTAGGTGATAATTATCTCATGGAAATTCCACGGGTGGCATTCAGTTGAAACTTGGGAAATAAATAAAAATTGCTGCCCTCGGCTGGGTTTGAACGCACAGCTCTCAGGTTGAGCAACCAAGCACTACATCCACTGTACCATTGCCACCCGTCTGTCTGTCTATCTGTCCGTATGTCTGTCGGTCTGTACAAATACCTGCTGCCTAAACGGTTGGACCGATTATCTTTAAACTTGGTACATAGTATTATTATGACGTCCTACATTTTTGAAATAAGTAAAAAATCTAACGGTACCTGCCATATAATTTTTAGTGTAAAATTCCCAAAAACTGCAGCTCGATTTTGATAAAAATTTGTAAATGGTGTTTTTTGTGTTAACTTTATAGTCCGGGAGCCAGGAACAAATTTCGTCAATCATTTCCTCTCGAATGATAATTGGTGAACAGAATAAGGGAATAATATCATAAAGCCTCGTGAACGTCAGCTGCGGTTCCGTGGGTGGGTTGAGCGGGGGTACCCGCCCAAACACGTCGAAAAAAAAAAATTTCAGTCATTTCCTCCCGACTGAAACTTTGTCAAAGTATAGCTTATCAGGTATCTAAAAGTAAACACAAAGTCAGCTGGCTGTAACGTGGTGGATTATACGTCAGCTGGACGCTTGAACATGCCAATTTATTATTTTTTCGTACACTTAATATGGCACAGCATGACATTTTACCCTACAAAAGGTCGGGTAGTTCTAAATTTTTGATATGTTATATAATATGGCTGGTAGATGCAAATTCCAAATTTCCACAACCACGCCCCCTCCGCTCCCTTCAAAATCCTGGAAAAACCACAAAAATTGGCACTTTTGTCAGTTTTTTGCCTATAAATTTTTTTCAGTGTATTTTATCGAAAAAATAATTATGCAAATTTGTAGCTTACAACATTTCCTATAAATATGATGCGAAAAGTATTTTTGTACTACCAGTATGAACGGCGCTATGAAGCTTCCAAAAAAGGCTAAAATTTCGTATTTTGAAAGATTTTCAGTTTCCGCCCTCTTTAAAGCGCATTAACTCCTTAACCGTCGAGTTAAGGGCAATTTTTTCCATAGTAATCTTGTAGATAATTTTATTGGCTACCGATTGCATGCAAGCATTATTATTTTGTGACCAAAACAATCGGGTGAAGATTGAGATAGTGTTTTGTTAAAATATTCTCACTAACTCATTTTTTCTCTGTATGTCTGTTTGGTTGCTGCGATTTTAAACTAACTTTGAGATAAGCCAGAAACCCAAGCGACGTGTTTGGGCGGGTACCCCCGCTCAACCCACCCACGGAACCGCAGCTGACGTTCACGAGGCTGTATGATACTACTCTCTGATGCATTCCACTAAATACCGCTTGAGAGGAAATTGGTCATGAAAATCTGTCGCTGGCTCCCGGACTATTATGTTTTGGTTGGAATAAATTTTCCAGGAAAAGTCTTATAACGGTATCTACCTCCCTTATAGGACAGGTTTTTTCAAATCAATTTTTTTCGTAAATTACTTGACGGATTTTGATGAAATTTTAAATTGAAAGCTCTTTCATAAACGAAAATTTTTTTTGTAAGTTTAAAAAAAAAAATTATTTTTTAGTTGTTCATTTTTTCAAAACGGTGTGTTTAAATTTGGTTTTCTTGATAAAAAGTACAAGGCGTTAGAAATTGGAATACTCAATTAAAGGCACGAGTACGATAACTGAGGGGCCAAGATTTAATAACGGTTTTATGTAGAGTAAGTTTTATGTAGTAAGTACAAGGCGTTAGAAATTGGAATACTCAATTAAAGGCACGAGTACGATAACTGAGGGGCCAAGATTTAATAACGGTTTTATGTAGAGCGGTCAAATACAAGTATTTATTACTATGGGAGGGGGTCTACCTCGCCCCGTTTAGGAGG
This sequence comes from Platycheirus albimanus, assembly GCA_916050605.2. NCBI lineage: Eukaryota > Metazoa > Arthropoda > Insecta > Diptera > Syrphidae > Platycheirus > Platycheirus albimanus. Next base: position 8,053,792 of record OU696699.1, on the reverse strand, counting down.
TAGTGCCGATTTTCGAACAAAAATTTGTTGAATGGAAAAATAAGTATTACAAAACAGTTAAATACATAACAATAACGGTTTTAAAAGGCAGACATCTTTTCTTTAATCCCACATTTAAATTAAATTATGTTTCAATAGTTTTCAAAATATTCGCATTCAAATTCGAAATTTTGATAAGAAAACGTAAAAAAATATGTTTGAATCATATTTGTTCAAAATTGTGAAATGGAAAATAAAATTTTAAAACTGTGATCAATGCTCATATAAATTTTAAATCGAAGGCCAAAAACCAAAGGAATTTATGTCTTCTAGTTTTTGAGAAAATTGAAAATTACTTAAACTACTTTTTTATGAGATTTTTATTTTTGGCCAGTTTCGCGGGATCTAGGGATTTTAACTCCCTTTTTGGGGACCACACTCACTCACGCAACTTCGTTGCTCCACTAAAGGTTGGTCCAGCTGTCTGGCAGGCGCCTGTGTCAATAGTGTTTTTAATCAACAGTGGTCCGTGTCGCGGACATTGGACATTGGACATAAAAAGGTCTTATCGATGGGAGAGAAAGCGTTGGTCTGCAACTTAAAGACTTCGATCCTCCCACCGTGCAAAGTGAAAACCTACAGGGCGTTTTGCCGCCGAAAAAACCTCAGCTCCACACCATCAACGACGAACTCGACGAACTAAAAGTACGGACGACGACTTCATTGACGAGACTGACATACCCTTTTAAGACATCATGTAAATTGTAAATTGACTTGATTTTTAAACCCTATTCCATATAATGGGTAACTTGTATTTGGTGTGGAGTTTGTAACATAGAGAAATAATACCGTTAGGTATAGAAAAGTATATATTCTGAATCAGAATCAAAAGTGATATATATTATATGGAGTACTACTTTATAACACCACTGTATTTTAGTACACTTGTTATACATAAGCTATTATTCATATTGTCATCATCGTTTCTCCTTTATTTCTTATCCTTAGTATGTAAGCATGTACCTAACTAGAATAAGCTTTAATAAAGTTAGTCTTCAACTGATCGTCGTGTACTCATTTACCTCCACTCCAAGATCATCGGTTACATATATTAAATTGGCGACGAGGATAACTGGATTTTTTTTTTTTCTTTCTCGTATGATTGAAGTCATTTAAGCTGAGCGGTATTTTATCGGATGACCGAAAGTAAAGCTATAAAAACGGAATTTGTTGAAAGTGACACAGCTAAGATGTCGAGTTTTATTGGACGCATTGAATACTTCAATGCAGGTGATGACTTTAATAGTTATATTGAGCGCTTAAGCCATTTATTAAAACTCAACAAAATCACTACGGATGAAGACAAGGTGTCATTTTTGATTGGAGTAGGAGGGGGAGATTTATACAGTATCTCCAAGACATTGGTTGCGCCAAAAGCTCCAGGTGATCTGAAGTATGACGATTTGGTAAAGAAGTTGAAAGCACATTTCCAACCCAAAAGAAATACGACAGCAGAACGTTTTAAATTTTTGAATCGCAACCAAGAAATGGATGAAAATTTGTCCGACTACATTGTGGCAATTAAACAGTTGGCAGATAACTGTAAATATGAGAGTTTTTTGGAGGATGCACTTAAAGACAGGTTGCTTATGGGTATAAAAAACAAAAAGATTCAATCGAAACTTATCGACAGTGGGGAATTAACGTTTGAGAAGGCATGTGAATCCGCTTTAAATATGGAAATGATTGAACTGGAAATGGTGCACATGAGTGGAACATCGTCGGCAGAGGCGGTGCATTTTATGAGATCTAGACATTCCAAGGAAGCAGTAGCAGGTTGTTCAAAGAGCCAGGAGGATTGGAGAAAGCAAGGTTATGATGAAAAGCATGGGTCGAGGTCAAGAAAATCAAGTTGGGCAGATATAAAATGTCATTTTTGCAAAAAGTGGGGCCATGTGCAAAAATACTGCTTTGTGAAAAACGGCAACAGAGGCAGATCGAAGAACAGATCGAAACCGGCAAACAGATATAACAGCAGTAACGGAAGAAGAGGTAATAGTGTTAGTTACATTGATAATACAGTCGAAAAATATGAGCCAAATGATTTAGGGTATATTAATAATTTGCAAACAGGAAATAAACCTCTATTTTTTGATTTAATCTGTAATGGTGAATGCATAAAGATGGAACTGGATTCAGGGGCCTGTACTTCAGTCATGCACGTTAGCACATTTAATTTTTTGTATCCGAAAGTTGAAATTTTGAGAAGTAATAGGTCTTTAAATGTAATTTCGGGAGACAAGGTTAAGATTGTTGGTTGTATTGAGGCTTTGGTTAGTTTGTCACATGAAAGTGAGTCGTTTAGCTTGGAATTGGTCATAGTTGAGGGCCCGAAAGTGTTTGTACCCCTTCTGGGAAGGTCATGGCTTGATAAGTTGCTTCCTAACTGGAGAACTAAGTTGGTAAGTGAAATAAGATGTGATAATGTAAAGGGTCCAGGTAATGTGTCTGAATTTGTGGAATATTATAAAAACGTGTTTCATGGGGATAAAACAAATTGCGTCCGACATTTTAAAGCCAAAATTCTTTTGAAACAAGGCAGTGTCCCAGTGTTTTTCAAACCGTACACAGTTCCTTTCGGTGTTAGAGACAAGGTGGAAAAGGAAATTAATAAAATGGTATCTGAGGGCATTATATATCCTGTGCGTTATAGTGATTGGGCTTCTCCAGTAGTGGTCGTAGTGAAACCGAATGGTGATATTCGGCTGTGTGTTGATTGTAAAATGACCATTAATCCATGGGTTCGTACGGATCATTCTCCAATGCCACTAATGGAAGACATTTTCGCCAGTTTACATGGTTCTTCGTGCTTTTGCGTGTTAGATTTAGAAGGAGCATATCAGCAGGTTGAAGTAGATGAAAATTGTCCAGAGTTTCTCACCATAAATACTCACCTTGGTCTTTTCCGGTTTCGGCGATTAATTTTGGGTCTAAAGTCAGCTCCTGCCGCTTTTCAATCAATAATGGATAGCATTTTGAAAGATATTCCCAAAGTAAAATGTTATATTGATGATATTGTAATCGGAGGGTCAGATGAAAATGATTGTAGGAAAAATTTAAAAGATGTTTTAGAAAGACTAAATAATTACAATGTAAGGGTCAAATATGAAAAATGTCAGTTTTTTCAAAAGGAAATTTTTTATTTAGGCCATTTGGTTAATGGCGAGGGCATTAAGCCTAGTCCGAAGAAGCTAGAAGCGATTCAAAAGGCTCCGAGACCCGAAAATGTTACTCAGTTAAGGTCGTATTTAGGAATTTTGAACTACTATGCACGTTTCATACCAAATTTATCGGCAGAGTTAAAGGATTTATATTTTTTAACAAAGAAAAGTGTTAGTTTTGAGTGGTCTGATAAGTGTGAATCCGCTTTCAAAAGAAGTAAGGACTTAATTTTAAATGATAACCTTCTTTATCACTACGACCCCAATAAAGAAATAGTTTTGCATTGTGATGCAAGCCCATACGGTGTTGGTGGAGTCTTGTCACATATTATTAATGGGGTTGAAAGGCCTGTTCTGTTTGCCTCTAGTACCTTAAGTTCGGCTGAACAAAAGTACTCGCAGCTTCATCGGGAAGCGTTGGCCATTATATTTACAGTAAAGAAATTCCATAAATATATTTATGGCAAGACTTTTACCATATACTCAGATCACCAGCCATTAAGGGAAATTTTCAACCCAAACAAGTCCACGCCAGCAGTGGCTGCGGCAAGGCTTACACGTTGGGCTGTGATCTTAAGTATGTATGATTATAAGATAGTATACAAAAAAAGGTGCACATATGTCAAATGCTGATGGTCTCTCGCGACTTCCTTTATCATATCCCACTGAAGTAGAAGAAGATAGTATACGGTCGATTGAAGGTAATAACTACCTCAATGTAAGGTTTTCGGATATAGCCAAGGAATCAGAAAAGGATTGGAAAATTAGTAGCGTGTTAAACATGGTCCAGTCGGGATGGCCAAATAGTGTGAGTGACAGTTTAAAAAAATATTTTTATAAGCGGGTGTTGTTATCAGAAGATCAAGGGTGTTTGTTTTATGGTGAGCGCTTGGTTATACCAGATATGGTTCAGAAGTCGATTTTAGAGCTTCTCCATGAGTCTCATGTTGGTGTTGTACGTATGAAAATGCTAGCACGAAAGTATTTTTGGTGGCCAGGCGTTGATTCTGACGTTGAGAAATTTGTTTTGGAGTGTAGGTCGTGTAATCTGTGTCATAGCAAACCATTTTCAAATCAGCATGTATCGTGGCCTGAATCGAAAACATTTTTTGAGCGTATCCATTTAGATTTCTTTTATTGGAAAGGTTGTACTTATTTAATAATCGTTGACAGTTATACCAAATGGATAGACGTTAAATTAATGAAAAATACGAATGTTGAAAGTTTAATTTCGATGTTAAGGCTTGTTTTTACGTATTTTGGTTTACCTTCTGTTTTGGTCTCAGACAATGGTCCGCCGTTTAGTTCTGAATCATTTATAGCTTTTTGCAAAAATAACAACATAAAATGTTTAAAAAGTCCGCCATATCACCCACAATCAAATGGAGCGGCAGAAAGAGGAGTACAGACGGTCAAAAATTCCCTTAAAAAATTTTTTACAGACCCCAGTTATGAAAATATCCCAATGGAACGACTTATTTTTAATTTTCTTTTTAAGTATCGTTCCACTCCCACAACTACGACTTTGCTCTGTCCGAATGAACTTATATTTAAAGTAAAACCTAAGACTCGTCTTGATGATATTAACCCTAAGGCCCGTCAGTCTTGCGAGGCGAATACAAATATAAATGTAGAGGCGGTAAAAATTGAAAGTCCCAATGTTCCACGATTATGCATAAATCAGAATCCTATAAAATCATTAGGGATTGGTGAAAAAGTTCTATATAAAATGAAACACAATAATTTGTATAACTGGATTCCTGGAATCATAGTCAAGAAAGTTGGTAAAGTAGTATATTATGTAAATATTGATGGAAATTATAAATTGGCTCATATATCACAGCTAAAAAAATGTAAATTTAAAAATGTGTCTTTTTCACCGTCAAATATTAAGAGCCAAAGACTAGTGAAATTTAATGTTACGCGAAGGAAAAGAAGATCAATTTCTCTATCTGAAATACCAAGAAGATCAGCGAGATTAAATCCAATTATAAAAGAAGCGTAAAAAAAAAAAAAAAAAAAAAAAAAAAAAATCAAGTTGAATTATTAATAAATTATGAATAGAAAAGATTAAATTATTTATGGATTACGAATTGATTAAATTAAATTTAAATAATAACTATTGTTTGGAAAATACAAGTAATGTACATTTTTTTTCAATTAAATGTTTTGGTAATTAAACTACCAACAATTACAATTACTGTACAATTATGTATTATTTTTTATTATGTAAAGTAAATTATGGAAAAGATAAACATTATGTATGTTATGTACAAATATTTGAATTTCTGTTATTTTACTTTTTTTTTAAGTTTGGGGGAGTGATATATATTATATGGAGTACTACTTTATAACACCACTGTATTTTAGTACACTTGTTATACATAAGCTATTATTCATATTGTCATCATCGTTTCTCCTTTATTTCTTATCCTTAGTATGTAAGCATGTACCTAACTAGAATAAGCTTTAATAAAGTTAGTCTTCAACTGATCGTCGTGTACTCATTTACCTCCACTCCAAGATCATCGGTTACATATATTAAAAAAAGCCTAGTCGATTAAGGCATGTCCGTCCGTCCGTCCGTATGAGGTCGCAATTTTTGAGGTACAAAGCTGAAATTAGGTATATATAATCTTTGGTTCAAGAGTAAGGCTAAGTTCTTGAACCGGTAAAATCCGCCCACAAACACGCCCACAATCGCCATTTTCGATGAACAACCTCAATTTAATAAAATAAAATTATGTTTTTTGTACAGTTACGATAAAAGCATAACGCTAAAATTTTGCACACGTAAGCTTTAGGTAAACCTTCTTCCAATCAAATAAAAATATTTCAGTTTGGGCGTGGCTGACGCCTATTTTTCATACAAAACCATCAATATTGTTTTTATAAAATAACAATTATTATATTAAAGCGAAGAACATTAGATTTTGTGGGTATTACTTGCACATAAACATCTTGTGTATGAAATCAAAAAAATTGATTTTGGGCGTGGCTGACGCCCTTTTTTCCCTAGAATTTAGAAAAAAATTGTTTTTGTAGATAAACGGTATTTATAATGAATCTGTAAGCCAAAAGTTTGCGTCTCTTAGTAGAAACTAAAAAGTTTGTGTATGAAAAGAAATTTTTGAATTTTGGGCGTGGCTAACGCCCACTTTTCATAAAAGAACAAACAACGTAGTTTTAAAAATTTAAGGTGCTACCAATATTCAATTTAAACCTTTTTTCTTCCGTTCGTTATTTGAGAAATATATCTCTACATTTTCTTGTGTAAATTTTCTCAATACGCCCACTTTTAAAGGCGTGATTTTGATAAAATACCTTTGTTCAGGTAAGATTTCTTAAAAACTACTCGATTCAGCTGTAGTTTTACACATATGCCTAAATACTGATCAAAGCTTAGTTAGTGCTTCAAATTTTTAAGACACGCCCACTTTTAAAGAGTCGTATAATGCAATAATTTTTTAACGTTTGTTAACTATCTGTCGCAGTTTTGAAGTAAAAAGATGAACACTTAGGTTTATATTCCTTGGTTACGAAGCAGAATGTGGTGCAAGAATTGTTAAAACACCCATAATCGCTATTTCCATTCAAAATCTAATTTTTAAAAATTTAATTTTTGTTTTGTTTTGTTCAAATCGATCTGCAAGAATAAAATTGAATATCACTGAGCTCATACCAATTGCCTTGGCAATAAAACGTTTTAACTTTGGGCGTGGCGCACGCCTTTTTTTATTGTGCCAGCACTAATTGAACATCACACCACACAAAATTAATGTTATTGAATTTTTTTCTGCCTGCTAAAGAAGAATTTTGTTTTTGAAACTGAAACATCGGCTGGCTGGCATACAAAAATATAGGGAATAGGGTATATAACAGTTCGTTGCAAACGTACTGTAGCTCTCGCTTATGTTTTTAACTGACATCTTACTCACAATTTACAATTCAATAAAAAAATAAGCCTACAACCAAACATCAACACAATATCCAACACAAGAGCGGCAAATCCCTTCCTTCACTCCCATCCCATCATCTTCACAGATAATCTGGTTTAGGCACTGTATATGCTGAGTCAAACTTACTTGCAAGGAATATGCATTGCTTGATCTAGGAAATCCCGTTAACAAATAGTTCTTTATTTACACTTAAACCAGGAGCGGATTAAGGCCCATTTCCACGAAGGCGCAGTCACTGATGGAAGTGTGTTATTGAAAAGTTCAAATTGGAGATATTGAACTTAGATATTCGTACGGGTAGGTTTTGTTTTCAATATTTGTTTTTCATAATGGTAGGAAAATTTCGTGTCGAGTATAGTAACATTAGGGAGCTGAGAAAGAATTCCTATGCAGCATACGTTAATACAGCAAAATACAGGCCAGCTGTTTTGGCATTTAGTGAAACCCAAATAGGAGAAAATTCTGATCCGTTATAATTTAACCTGTACGGGTACAACTTAGTGGCATTTTCTTTGCTTACCATGGTCTCGCCGTTTATGTCAGAAATGATGTTGCTTACCAACTTCTTCCACAATATGGTCAGTGTTCTAACACTGACTTTAATTTCATGTGATTTAAATTCACCGTCCAAAAGCACATCATACATTTATGTTTTATTTATTGAAGCCCGAGTCTTGACAGTAACTCGACTTTTAACGAATTCGATGCGCTGTCGGACTCCATTTCAAGAATTGTTTCCCATTATCCTCGAACTGAAATTGTTGTTACAGGCCATTTCAATGTACACAATTCTACGTGGCTTCGATATTCTGGCCAGACAACACCCGAAAGAAGGTATGCCGAGATTTTCACTGAGGTCAACAACTTGACTCAGTTTGTTGACAAGCCGACAAGAATCCCTGACATTGCAGGCCACACGCCACACACCCGAGACTTGTTTCTTACATCTAACCCCGATAAATACATCATTGATGTATTATCGCCTCTAGGCACGTCGGACCATTGTATCATTTCAGCTTTTTTCTCGGAACCCAACAGTCCAGTTAAAGAAAAAATCCCAAGAAGAACCGTATGGCAAAAATTACGGCAAAAAATACTACAATGTCCCAAAGGTAGTAAGAATTTTTGGTCATTTGTAAAAAACGTTCGGAACTCCACTACATCCTCGGTTCCAACGCTCGTCAACAATGACACTCCTGTGGTGAGCTCTCAAGCGAAAGCAGACTTATTCGCAGCACAGTTTGCTGCCAATTCGACACTACCACAGAGTGACATGACTCCTACTGTTCTAGAGAGCGTAAATGGTTCTATGGGACAAATCTCCTTTCGCACTCGATCAGAGTTCCAAAAGATATCGATATATACAAATCCGCTGGCCCGGATTGTATCTGCCCAATAGTTCTTAAGAGGTTTCCTTCCACGCTGGCAAAACCACTGCGTAAGCTTTTCCATCTGTCCTATTTAACAGGTCTTTTTCCGAGTGGATCGAAAACAGCATTTGTTCAGCCCGTTTCAAAAAAAGGCGTATCTTCATCCCCTTCTAACTACCGACCAATTACACTTACGTCCCTTCTTTCTTAGGTCATGGAAACCCTGATAAATTTTCAGATGAAGAAATATTTTGAGAAACGAAAACTTCTTAATGATATTTCAAAAGCATTTGATAGAGTCTGGCACCAGGCCTTCTTATCGAAAATGCGTGCATTTGGCATCGACGAACCACTTCTTCGATGGAATAGAATTTGCATTTCGGAACGTTCAATTCGCGTTGTTTTGGCCGGTTTTGCTGGTGTGCCCCAAAGCTCCGTTTTGTCTCCGACTCTCTTTCTTATCTTTATAAATGATTTCTTGTCTAATCTTTCTAATCCACTTAATTGTTCAGCTTTTAATATTCGTTTCCAGATTCACATCCATGTCCTTCGGATGTGGAACTGCAACGGTATCGTATGATAAGCTCATTAAATTCCGATCTTGACAGCATTGTCCATTGGGGAATCATCAACCGCGTGGAATTTAATGCTTCAAAAACTCAATGCTGTCTTCTGTCGTTAAAGCGTAACATACCCCCTATACCACTATCAATGAGTGGCACTTGCATTGAGGAAACCGAACAGCTTTGTTTTCTAGGTATGTGCATTCCCTCTTGTGGAACGATCACATATTTGACGTCGTTAAAAATGCCGCAAAATGCTTAGGTTTCATAAATCGATGTAAGAAATATTTTCCCCTTCTGATCTGGCTACAATTTACAAGGCATACATTCGCCCGAAGCTTGAGTATAATTCTCATATCTGGGCAGGTGCTCCTGTCACTCACTTGTGTCTCCTGGATTGGATTCAGAAAAGAGCCTTAAAACTTATAGGAACATCGTCGTAATGTCTCTTGTCTCACCTTGTTTTATCGCTACTTCTATAAACAGTGCTCCAGCGAAATAGCCAGATGCATTCCTCCCATGAAACAATTTCTCCGTAACAGCCGCTCCGCTAGGAATTTTTTTACGTTTTTTTATCAAAATTTCGAGTTTGAATGCGAATATTTTGAAAACCATTGTTCCATGTTGTGGAACAAACAAAAATATGCACTGCATGTAAACGAAGTCGTTTTTCGTGGGATAAAAGAGTTACCAGATGATATCAAATCTTTAAAAACACCATTTGATTTCTTCCATTATTTTGTGACTGGGGACTTTATTCAAAATATAGTTGAGAAAATGAATTTGTATGCGTTCCAGGAGCAAATTGAAACTCGAACGCTTTCGGTCTGTTCCGATGCTTCAACGTTTTTGTGTAGACGAACAATGGGTGGCAACCCTAGTCGGCAATATATGCCAGCCAAACCACATGAATGGGGGACCAAGCTGTTTGTTGTGATCACATAGGTTTCTTATATTTGTTTGAAATCTATTATGGCGCAGGAGATAACGTGGTACGAGAAAATGCACCACATCTCGGAGCTTCGTCAAATGTCGTTTTCGTTTGTCTAGTAAAACTCTAGACAGGTTGTATATTTTGATAATTGTTACACGTCATTGGGTTTGCTGAAATACTTAAAAAGCCGTGGAATATGTAGTTTGGGAACAGTGCACTCAAATCGAGTGTCAAATATCAAATTTTCGAGAGATGCTGAACTGACGAAGCCAAAAGTGGGACGAGGGCATTCCGGGGAATGTGTCGCTAACGCTTATAGATATAAGCAGCGTTCGACTTCTTTCGACTTATGTTGGTATCAAACCATTTATCTTATGAGAGAATACCGACGATGGGAAAAAACAGGAACAAATAGATACTGACTGTCCAACTATAATAAAAGAATATAATCGACATATGTGTGCGGTTTCGATTTCATCAATGGTTCTTCTATCATGTATAATATGAAAACCCGAAAATGGAAGTAATGCATATTTGTCCACCTGTTGGATGTGGCGATGGTCAATAATTACATTCTGTTTCATAGGCAATGGAGTTAAACTCAATTTGCTAAATTAGCGCTCTAAAGTTGCGGAATCGTTGTGCATGATTGCGAGCAAAATTTAAAAAAAACCAGAGGGTGTTTCGACGGCAAGCGCAAAAAACTCTGTAAAAACTCCGCATGTAAGTCAGAAACGCAGACATTTTTCACCATTTTGTAAACTTAACTTCTGCAATTCAACCACAAATAAGGGTTTCTTTGATTTCTATCAATGTTAGTGCAATATACAAATATTCAAACATTCAACATATTCATATTCACCATTATTAATTCAGTAAAGTATTATTTTCATAACTTCACCTCTGTATTTTTTCTGTAACGACCCAACTCCACCTAGAAGCCAGTGTAGCAATTTTTATTTGTGGAATGATCCGTAAATTGCAGTTATGGCATAAACAACATTATGGAGACATTTGTGTTTCCATTTGCACCATTTATTGGCAATAACTTTTTGCTGATTCACGACAGTGCTAGAGGGTGGCAATGGTACAGTGGATGAAGTGCTTGGTTGCTAACCTAAGAGTTGTGGGTTCGAGCCCAAGCCTGGGTAGCAACTTTTCAATATTCCCCCAGCTTCAACTGGACGCCACCCGTGGGATTTTCATGAGATAAATATCACCTATTTCTCAATCCATTGTACCAACAAAAAATCTTTCCTATCTTTCTATTCCTTCTAACTATTGCCGTGCAGTTTGCATTCAAAAGACCTTGGATCTTACAGGTATATAGTAAAAATTATTATTATTATTAGATCACACGTTGCTAGGTTCGTTACCGACGACAAAGAAGTGGAAATTGAGGTGATGGCTCGGCCTGCAATGAGCCTGGACATGAATCCCATCGAACGCGTTCAAGACCTGCTGTGGAAAATTATGAGGAATCGACACTCAGTGGGCTGAGAATTTCTCTGATCGACGAATGGGAACATTTGGACACCATTGTATATGTCCAGTTGAATTAAAACTTTGCTTTAGATGTTCAGGTAGGCAAAACCAACTTTTAAAGGAACGGGAACTCGTTGAAAAAAAAAAGTTATACAAATCTTGAATGTTAATTTATGAAGTTATATACATTTTCTTTAATTTGTGTTTTATTTAAAAATTCTTTAAATTTCTTTAGATAATGTTTTTTCTCCTTGTGTTTTTTTAAATCACTTAAAAATATTGCAAAATTTCAAGGTGCGTTACTTTTTATTGTAACTCAGTGTATAATATGTATAGTTATTAGGGTGTTCGTTATTTTCAAAAGTAGACATTTTGTATTGAGCACCCTATTTTTAACTTTACATCTTAAAACATTACCCTTTTTTTTTTGCGACCACGTTAACACGTACCGCACTGAGCTTAAAATTGTCGCTGTATTGTAAGTACTTTTACTGTACTGGTTCCCATGAAATTTTCTCTGACTCTTATTTACCGACTTATTTATATACAGGACATTAAATATTTGTAATGTACCTCTTGACTTCGGCTTATCTTAATAAAGTGTTAATTCACTATGGTGTTTACTTACGTTAAGCTTAATTTATCATAATTCGTTAAAAAAATGAATTTTATATCTACTCACCCTAAAAAACGTCATTGTTGACCCACCCTCAAGGGTGCCATAGGATATGTCTGTCTGCTCAGCAAGGTCCGCAGCACTTTCGATTGGAGTTATCATACGCTCAACAGTTAAGAAAGCTGCAAGATTGGCAGTGTATGACGAAATAATGATCAATGTGAAGAACCACCAAATTCCACCAACTATTCTCGTTGAAGTTGCCTAAAATAATGCATAATAAGGAATGTTTTATTAATTTTTTAGTTGAAAGCAGCACTTCGTTTTACTACTATATATTCTGGAGAAAGATTGTATTTATTTTTCGTACCCTTGGATACAAGTCAGATCCTTGTTGCATAAGTGTCCCGATTGCAAACCAAAAACTATTTTTTAGTGTAAATTCATTTCGAATGCTAACCAACTCTGTTTCGTCAGTGTGCTCATGATCACAAATATCCCAAGCATCGTTCTGATCTTCATTAAATTCTTGATCCATTTCCACGTCATGACTTTGATCATGGTCAAAGTTGTCATGATTGTGTCGTTGTGTGTTTTCTACTGGTTCATATGTTGGTGGGTCAGGATCGTCAATGTCATCGGCATCGTGGTTTTCAAAATTTTCATCGAAAATTGTCTTACTCTCAGTATCACTGCATTCATGATCACCATCCTGGTTACTTATAGTTTGTTCATATACTGAGTTCTTTTTGGGCTTCTTTGTCGAGAGATCTTTGGCAATGGCACCTTTGGACGAGTTCATAAGAGGAATCACAGAAGTATGCAACGCATTAAAGCTTGATGTCTCCTGCTCATGCTCGTGAACGTGCTCCTGTTCTCTAGCACGTTCTCTAGCCTTCTTTCGTATCCGACTTAACATATGCTCACAAGCCATTGTGCAAGGAGGTTTTGCTGGTTGCCATTCAAATGGTGAGAAGCGTGCCACTATCCAAATGGTAAATGAAACCAGCACATAACCAATAGCTATGTAGCACCATATCTCTACAGCAAGGGGATTCATGAAGGAGAAGAATTGATTTTGAACCCGTTCCGATTTCTGTACGATAATTTTATATCAATAAAGACATTATGAAGCTTCTTCTTGTGCCAATAAGTTAATCTACTATGTTGGTATATGATCGATCACGTACTAGATTACTTGGAACTACACTGTACTACAAAGTGAAATGAACGTATTTTTTTGTTTGTGAAATAAGACTTTGGTTTAAAAAGTTCCATCAATAAAAAAACGTTCATATTTCTTTGGGTTTGCAACAAATAAAAATATAAAGTAATTTTAAGCTTTTTGATAACTTATTTACATTTTTACCTTTGGATTTAGTCCAGATCCCTGACGAAGGAATGTACCAGTTATGAACCAAAAACTATTTGATACAGAAAATTGATTTTCAACAATATCGGATTCCTTCAAGCATGGGTGCGGATTATTCCACTCATACGGAGAAAAACGTGCCATCACAAATAATGTAAACGAAACTAAGAGATAAGCAGCTAGCACATATAACCAAATTTCCACAGCCAAGGGATTCATAAATGAAAATAGACGTGTTGGCTGGCTAGTTGGTACCTACGAGCAGGAAAAAAAAAATAATAAGGCTTTGTTTCAGAAATGGAATTTGTAAAGGCAATATTCGTTTAACTATAATCGGGAATATTTAAAGTTGGTATGTGCCCCCTAACAGTACAAAACGGAACTAAATGAAAACGATAATTCGAATAAAAATAATTATGTTGAAAGAAACAAGCTTTGTTCTTTGAACTTTCCCTAGTAGCCCAGTCATTTTAGAAATTTTAAACCCCAATCTGCGGAAAAATTCCAACCAAGCTGAATTTTGGTACACACCTTTATTACGGCATTGTTATGAAGATGTAAAAAATCGACATTGATATCGTGCCGGAAAAAAAAGTTATAAAGGTCAAAAGGTCACGAAAACCTAAAAAAACCGTTTTTCGCAAATATCTCGGTTCCTATAGCCCCAATGATTTTAACGTGTATGACACTCGAAAACGGTTTATTTTAGGGAAAAAAAATTAATGTACAACGTGTAGCTGATGCAATTTCCAACACAAATGGTATTGGAAGTTTTGTCCATATTATTAACCATTAAAAAAAAGTTAATGAGGGAAAACCGGAGCAAAATCGAACATTTTGCAATTCCCCCTTTTCCTCTTTTTCCGTATCTCGGTAACGAAATGACATACAACCATTTTTGTACCAACAATATTTTAGTAAATTTAACGCTCTACAAAAAAGTCTAGAACACTTTTGCCGTAGAACGTAAGCAAAAAAAGTTATAGAGCGAAAACCAGAGCGAACTCGAAAAGTTTGCAGTTTCCCCTCCTCCTCTTTTTCAACAGGGCCGATGAGGTCCAAAACTTCGTCAAATGTTAATTCAATATTCCTGAACAACATCCAAAAGTTTGATTAACTTCCGACCTTTTTCTACCTGCCCACTGTACTAAGAACAAAGTAATATATACAAATTACGGCGGAATGACAATAGTAATGGGCATGGCCTGGTACCTGGTGGGCAAGCGGGGATCGTTGGGGGTGTAAAAAGTTGGTGATTTTAACAAGGAGCCATAAAAACAGCAATATTTCATGATTTCTCGGGTATATCCGAAGAAATAAGGTGGAATTCTTAATTTTTTGGCATTCTATTGGCGAATTTCGAAAAATGACCTGTTTTTCGAAGTGCCATATCTCAGTAACTAATTGACCTACAAAATTGATTGTACTAAAAAAATTGTAGCAAATTTTATGTTCTAGAGTTTTGTCGTACACGTTAAAATCATATGAGCTATAGAAACCGAGATATTTGCGAAAAACGGTTTTTTTAGGTTTTCGTGACCTTTTGACCTTCATAACTTTTTTTGCCGGCACGATATTAATGTCGATTTTTCACATCTTCATTACAATGCTGTAATAAAGGTGTGTACCAAAATTCAAAATTGGTTGGAATTTTTCCGCAGATAAAGCCTAAGATTACTGGGCTATAGGATCGACCCAGGTTTTCTTGGCAACCCTACCATGTATCAAAAGAACATTTCGGTGCTCAAATTCTGATTGTGTATTTGTCACAACTGAAATAAGCAGTGTTTCCCATTTTGTTTTATTTACTAAAATAAAGGTATTCATTCGCAATTATTATTATAGTTATCGATAGTAACAATGAAATTAAAAATCAAATACAGACGAAATACACAAGAAATACTTGACAGCAAAAGTCACTAAAACAGGTTATTAGTTATCTTAACTCGTCCCACGAAAACACTTAAGATCGACTTTAGTGTGACTTCATAGCAAAGGATTTTTATATAGTTAGGGCGAGTTTAGGTTCTCCAAAAAACGATTTGTTCGGACCACAGCTAAGGCGACTTCAGTACTCAACGAAGAAAGCAACAGAAAATCATGGTTTTCGTTTACTGTCAAATCGGATTTTTTTTTTGGTCATCCAGAATCATTTGAAAGCATTCCGATTGATTATAAAAACTACCTTTAACGGCAGGACTCTTGAATTTACCCCCTAACCAAAGCGGAAAGGTCGGATGCACTTTTTCTGGGCAATATTTATTGCTGATGGATTTCATACAAGTTTTCAGGACCTTCTGAATTTGAAGATTGCCATCTGTAGCTTCTTATTTCATACTGGTTGTAAAGAATGTAGAATGGTCAATGGTCGAAAATAATATTTTCATTGAAGAGGTTCTTTTTTTGCTCGAGATATACATTTTTTACTCAGAATTAAAGCCTTTACAAAACCATCGAGTTGGAATTTCTATCAAGCAAGCAAAGATTGATCATTTTGAAAATACGTAGGTAAGCCATGTTACATTATTATGTATTTATGTATAGCAAATTAAAAGAAGAAGCAAAAATAAGAACATTATATAAAGATCTCTGTCACTTACTTTGAACAATATTCCAATACCCAAATTCATAAATGGCTTTGTAAAATCTATCACACTTTCTCGGGCATAATTAATTGTCATTGACGCCACTGCCAAATCAGCACGCTAAAATAATAATAATAATAATAAAAAAACAGTTAATACATAATTTACTTTTGAAATTTTTAAAATAAATTCTACCCTCTCCATTAGTTCTCGAACGATGCCATTCCATGTATTCGTTTCTGGATTGAAAACCCCATACATTGCGTCAGGTACCAGCTCGATTTTGTAGTGAAATCCAACTTGTCCAGCAATTGCCTTCAGTAAATCTATACAAAAACCTTCATAGCGAGCATTGCCAGTTAAATTAGCATCTTCTTTGACCATAACGTATGGTTTTTCCTAAAAACCAAATAAAAAAGTATTTGAATTTTTGTTCTTAATATGAATATATATTAACTCTCTTAACTAACCAACCTTTCGCGTCATTACAACAAGAGTTATATTTGTGGAATTAATATCATAAAATGCAGATGGATCAGTTACATTCACGCCTTCTTCTGGATTCCAAAAACCGACCTTTTGTATTTTTTCTTGCTTAAGCTTGAGAAGGTCTATTTTGAAATTATTGCGCCGACCTTCACTGAATTGAACATTTCCCGTTAGTCCGCTTATGCTGGCCTTGAATGAAAAAAACATATATGATACTAGTACATATAAGAGAGTTCTTAAAATATTGTATACATTGACAAAATCAGGCTCGATTCAGTTATACAACAACATAACTTAGTTTAGGTGTCCCTGGCTTAATTTAAGGAATCAATCATTTATCAATCAATAAAATAGAATATGGCATTATGTCTTCATTCGAAGCTATGATTGAATGGAGCTGAAGTTGTGTTGGAACAATTTTCAAAATGGCAACTACCAATGTTAAGTTAGCATCTAGCGAATCAATATAATAATAATTACCGAGTTAATATAGTTGTAAAGTGAAAGCCCATCGCTCCATGGTACCTCAGAGTCACATGATAAATTTGTCAATGTCAACGTATGGCTGCGATCTAATTGCATTAATCCTGCAGCAAAGGCATAAACTGAATCAAACATTAAAGCTGGTTGTGTCTTTAAAATATACATATTTGTGCGTTTTAGAAGAAATTTAATAGTATTCTCAAGCGTTATTATACCTGAATTGATGGGTTTCCATCAAGAATGGTCCGCCCACTGTGTTGAAACTTTTTCATTTGATCCATGATCTTAATATACTGCTTACTTTCCACATCGACCAAACGGAAAGCTGTTATGTTGACACTATTATACTTAAAGTCCTCCAAGTCAAAAGCTTCTATGTCCTTTTTATACAAAAAATATTAATAAATTTTTGTTATGCGATTGAACACATTCAAACCAAAATATATTTTAATTCTAGATAATTAAATCATGATCTAGTGGAAATAAAAATTCCATATAGATATAAAACGAAGTGGATTTAAAACAGAGCCATAGTTTATAAACTGGGAGAAAAAACGTCTAGAAGCATCCGAATGTGTTCTGAAAGCTCTCCTTTGGCACAAATATAATTCTTCTTCAGATACTGAGAAGACAACTTTTTTTTTTTTTTTAATTTGAGGAAAATATTATAAAGAGGAATGATTCATATTGTACATTTCACCCTTCAATACATATGAACACAAAGTAGGTGTTGTATTTTGATTTCGATTTCCATGTTAAACAACAAAAAAACAATCAAAAAATAAAAAGAAGAATGAAAAAGACACATTATTTTCTCTTTTGAAATGGAGAAAACATCTTAATTGTATACATACGTCGATAGAACTCTTCATGCAAATGTGTAGAGCCCAGGGAAGTAGCGCCTTTAGCGATTTCGACAGACATTTTTGCTGTAGATATATGGTAGTACTAATTCAAAAAGGTCTAACTATAATAGACGGAATAATGCGGACGGACTTATTCTAAGCGAGAAAAAGAAACTCGTATCTTGTGCCTTTCAAGCAGATCGCTCTGCATCATCAATTATTCGATCAGTTTTGCTTACGCATTTTATGGACGTATAGATACATTTGAATAAAAGTAACTATCTATTGTGTTGACGGATATTTTCGACCATTATGAGTGTAAAGTGTTCATTTGAAAGAACCAACTTGTTCCCGTTAATGTCTTAAACATACATACTTATTTATAGTTCAACGAAATTACTTACAAACGTTGTAAACATATAATGATATCTGTAATCGTTCATTTGCAGTTGCAGAATCTGTGCGTTAATTTGAAAAGAAATGTTTAGTTTTTTTTTTTTAATTAATTGAAAAATAAACTTACCACTCGAAAAAATGCATTAATATGACTTGGATTTGTATCAACAATCAATTTATAAATTTCTTTTTGCCGAATTTCCTTTAACACTTGTCGATATGTTTCTGGCGTTGCTTGTCTTATATACATTTCAGCCTTCGATGTTGCAGTTGTTCTCATAAGCTCCTGCTGCTTAAAAAGTCCTTAAGAAAAGAAGTGAACTTTTTCAGATTTTATTTTTCTTTTTCTTCTCTAAATCAGAGCTCACCATTATCCTCTTCGTAAATAATGGCGACTTTGGTCCAATTTAAATACGCCATCAAATCCCTGTACGCAATATTCATGTGTGTCTGTGATGGATATAAATTTATTGAGAATTCCTTAACACTTTGGTCCAAATCAATGCGCGCCTCAACATGTGGAATGTCTAAGGCTTCACAAATCGATTGAATGTGGCCGCCTAATAGTGGATCTGACGGCCCAAATATCACCTGAACTCCAGATTCTAATTGACGACATACTGCCGCATGATATTGAAGATACAAAATTTTATAATAAATATTAGTTATGAGTAGCCTAAAAGTGGCTATTAAAAGATGAAAACTAACCTTTTTTCGATGTTCTAAAGGAATCATCGCGAGGAACATATTCTATATCGTAAACTAATTGTGTGTTTGGTAAAATTGTCTTATCTTTATTTATCCTATAGACGGCATATTTAAATGCTAATTCAGTACTGCTGTCTTTTTGATCCTCAGTGAAGATAGCACCTGAAAAAATAGGATGTTGTAGAATGTTTGATTGATAAACCAAAAAAGTCTCAAATATCCATTGTGCAGGCTTCAGTGATGCCCGCATTTTTCAGAATTTCAATTTCATAAAAGTTTGTTTTATAAGTTGCTCTAAAGGGAAAGTACCTATTGGTTTCGTGCAGAAAAAAAAATCGAGATTTTAATCAAACTCAAATGTAACGATGACAGTGAAGCCCAAGAAAATGGTTTTCGCGTATGTATGTTGGTGTCTATATGCGGATGTTCGTCTGTGTGCTTTTTCACATCAAGCTACACTTGACGAAATTTCTGCAAACTTCATTAATAGCAGTTTAAAGAAATAAAGTCCAAAAAATTAACTTTTTTTTTTAAAACTAACAATTTAAAAATTAGTATTGTTTGGTCTAAACGGGCCTATATATTAAAAATTTCATAGAAATACGTCAAGTGGCTTACAAGAAAAGCTGATTTCAAAAACACCAGTCCTATAGAATTTACAGAAAAAGCACCCTTCAGAAAGTTTTATCGAAATGTTAAGTGCCGTTTTAGCGAAAAATTAATTTTTCATTGAAAATCGTATGACAGGTACCTACCGTTAGTCTTAGAACTAGAATGCTTATTCCAAAAATCCTTCTGTAGGACGTCATAATAATAACGTCTAACAAATTTGAAGTCAATCGATTCAGCCGTTAAGGCTGTAGGTGCCGATACAGACAGAAGGACTTTTTTCGACTTCCCTTTTATCGTAATGTCATGTTTGATTTGTAGAATTTTTTTGTATGAATGCATAACTTGCCGTATAGTACCTATATGTGGTGCCGTGAAATAAGGCCAAGTCAAGTAAGGCCAAATGGATAGGTTTGGTTTTATTTCACGGCACCACATAGTACCTATAAGACAAGTAATGCATTCGTCGAAAAAAACGACGAAAAAATATAGTCCAAAAATTCTGTCCGTCTGTCTGTATGTATGTATGTATAGACACCTACAGCCCAAACGGGTTAGACGCATTGCTTCAAACTTGGTATACCTATAGAGTTCTGTAGGTATTGCACAGAACAGAAATTGAAAGTTTTTTTCTAGCTCAAAAAATAACGGTACCTGCCATATAACCGTTACTTTAAAGCTTATTTTTCTTCAAAATGGCTCTAATGATCTTGGTTCAAAAAAATCAATCTATCTTTTTAGGTACGACAAATCATATGGCTGACAAATTTTTTTTTTAAATTTCCATAGGACCGTTTTTTTGCTTTCGACTATTTTGAAAACGGCTTAACCTAATGCTTTCGTAATTTCACACGAATAAAGGTGAAGGTAGCTCAATGTATACCAATATTTTTGGTATTTAAAAAAAAAAATTTAAATTGATATTTTGAAAACTGCTCATTAAATTTGTGCGACCTAGTCGTGCATTTTATTTAAAGTGAAACAAAGCCAAATTTTATCGTTTGGTATTATTTCACTTTTGATTGCCCAAAATAAATTGAAAACTATATCAATAAGGTCGAAGCGTCTTTATTTCCATTTGTATTTCTGCAACTGGTAAAGTCGTGGTCCAACAGCACATATAAGAACTTGAAAAAATTGTCTTGCTTAGTAAGCTTCGTAGATATTATGCTATCGAATCCCTCTAAGAAGCTGGCAGTCCTATGCAAATCTTTATTGCACGATATTGCTCGGGCCCTTCCTATATTTGAAAAGAGGAATGGTTTTTGGAAATATATTTTAATGCGTTGAAAAGATAGCTAAGTTAATGGGAAGGGGGAGTGTGTGCAGCGTAAAGAGAGCGAAATAAGGCCAAATATCTCCATTTGGCCTTATTTCACGGCACCTATCTATGTATAATCGCACGTAAAAAGGTTTTCGAGGTTTTTTTTTCGTTTTAGCCCGGTCAAAGTGGTATCTTTTTAGTACCGGTTTTATTCAATTTGAATCCATTTGGTACTTTTCAAGTAACGTTTTTTTCATTTGGGATTTGCTCGAAAACGGCTCTTAAGATTTTGATTAAAATTAGTTTTAACCCATTTTATTAAATATGGACAACGAATTTTACGACTTGGTTCTGACTTGCTTATAGCTCCCAAAAGATGGGATCAACATTCCCGTATATCGGGTTTTTAATTTTAGCCAACATTTTTAGTTTTTACCAATTACTTCAAAAATATTGACTAACTTTATGGGTATTTTCTGGGAGTATTTTTTTGATAGCTATGTTTTTCATTTTTTTGCTCAAAATACATAAATAACGGACATCTGGTTATAAACGACTTCATTTAATAGGAGGTCTTAGAATACCGAAATTCGATATAACTGGCAAAATTAACGCATCTTATAACACTGTCAATAAAAAAGAATTAAAAATTCTTAACTTATTTTATAAAACAAGGAGTAAGTAGTTTTTATTGCTCGAACAATATGGTATCATCGTTATGTGACCCAGTCGTGCATTTTCTTTTCTTTATGGGTTGAGTCTGAGCAAGAACATGGATGTGGAAATGTAGAATAAGTAATTTCGCCAGGAGCATCGGCAGTCTGGACTAAGTACTAGTACTACTACACTACAACTAGTTTTTTTTCACTAAAATCAACGTTTCAAACAGATGAAATGCATTTTAATTAAAGAAAAGAAATCTAAATTGAATAAGCAAATCTACATTCTCAAAAATATTATCTCGTACACACAAATACGTCTATATATATTGTGGGTGGCAATTGTATGGTGGACTAGCTTTTGCCCACTACTTCGTACGCGTGGATTTTAGAATCAAGTATCTACATACAATGGACTTGGAGTATGTAGATAAACAGTGCTTATTTTTGTGCAAAATGAAACAAAAAAAATAAAGAATTTGTGTTTATATAAAACATGGAGTCGTTATAAACAAATTAACTGAGCTTGTTACCCTAGAGCAAGCAACTTATAGTTGCACGTATGAGGAACAGTTCATCCTGAGATGTTCATCGTGGAACATACTCTCAAAACATGAAATTGCTGGAAATGGGAGATATGCGTGGTATGAAAAGTAAATACTTTACCGGCTCTACAGCCCGTACAATTTTTGGCTTCATAATTTAAGACGGCTTCCATTGCATAGTTGGAGGTTGGAGGGTGAGTGAGTGAGATATATAGTCTCTTAAACGGTAAATAGAGTCATCTATGAAGTTTTTGAAACAACAACAAATAGCAACTAATTTGTTAAATTTTGCGTTAATTTCATTGCATAACGTGCGATTGGAGCAATATTAAAAAAACAACCAGAATATCACCAAAATATCTGCGAAAACCGCATTCAATTCCATGGAGCAGTTCTTGTGTGATGCACGTACAAGCATACAGACAGACAAGAACTCTAAAAACTGTTGTTTTGGCTTCTATGGGTGTAATAGAGACTCCCCATATTAGTTTTTCATCTATATCTTCAATTTTATTATATTTGCCTTTATTGTTTGGTTTTTTTCAATTTCAAATCAGTTGTTCCGTTTTCATACATTAAATTTTTTGTTTAGTTCCCAAAACCTGATATAATTTTTCTTAAACTTCGCCTTTCGATTACTGCGCTCTACTCTCACTTTATAAAAGGTTTTTTGGTTATCTTGCATTTCAGTTAAAAGAGCATAGATGCATTTAGGTAACTTTTATCTCGATAACTTATTTTTCCCTTAAAGTTTATTTTGATAGCAGATCATTCTGGTTCAGTTCAATCGGAATCGGTTATGATATGAAACCTTACTGACTTAGTTTATTCATAAAAAAAAGAGGGGGGAGGGGGGGGGTCCGCCCCCAAGCTCCCGGTGTCCAGGGGCCTCCAAATCAACCTTCATCAAATTCTTTCAGAACTTTTAATTTTTTTTAATAATAACACATAATAATAGGTGTGCGTAGAACGGATGAAGGTTTATTATAAGAAAACTATGTATACCTTAACCTACTCATAATAATCTGTGTCATAATGTTTTATGTTTCTACCTACTGCTACATAACGCACGAAGCACAAAATTGTATGGGGCCCCCAGCCCCAAACCAAAACAAAACTGTACCTATACAAAGGATCGAAAAACAACGGCAACATCAACAAAGTCACGCTAATGCCTATTAAGTTTTTAAGGAACTCAAGTAAAATGAAAAAATATTCAATGCGGAATTTAGTTACCCATTTGTTGATTTTCTGTT
Source organism: Platycheirus albimanus (assembly GCA_916050605.2). NCBI lineage: Eukaryota > Metazoa > Arthropoda > Insecta > Diptera > Syrphidae > Platycheirus > Platycheirus albimanus. Next base: position 8,030,454 of record OU696699.1, on the reverse strand, counting down.
TTTATAGTAAATAGCTTTTGAAAAATGTATACCCATTCTTGAACTCAAAAACTACCATTCCCAAAAAATTCATATTAAATGATCTATTCAATTATGCTAAAACCCAGATACTTTAAGTCTTCCAGTTCTCCTAAAACCCAAAAATACTAAAACAACTTCTGCTTGTTTTAAGTTTTATAAACCTCAAAATACTTGTACAACCATGTTGAAACTGTGACACTAATAGTTGTACAAATTTAAATAATGTTTCGAAGTTTTTAACTTCAGTTACGGCTATGAAGGAAATAAACAACATTTTCCAAATTGCTCAAACAAAGTTTATGCTTCAAGCTTCTGATGACGCTTTGGCTATTGCTCTGGACAATCTGGTACAAATTTACGATGAGTTTAATAAAGAACAAGTGCTTGAAGAAATAAAGAGATATCGTAGACGGGTTGGTAACGTTTGCCCCAAAACACAAGCCCCAAACGGGAATCCCCAAACGCAAAATCCCCATCCCCGAAATCCCCAAAGAGAAAATCTACAAGCCGAAAATCTCCAAACCAATTTCCCCAAAACAATCATGCGATCAAATCGCGCGATTTGATCGCATGATTCACTACTTGAACATATTTGTTTTGGTGATATTTGGTATAATTCATATTGCAGGAAATGTAATCTAAAGAGTAAATATAAAATTCTTTTTAGTGCTTGTAAAGTTTATTAAAATAAAAATACATTTTCAAAATTAGTAAGTAAATAAATATTCATAAAGTCTTAAATGAAACGAAAAGAAAAACTTAATCGTTATCACTTATTAGTTAGATTCACAATAAAAATAATTCCATGAGATTTTTCTGAAAACTAAATGCACATAATTTAGATGTACACGGACACTGGGGATTTGGGGACTTCTTTCTTGGGGATTTTGGCAAAAAAGCTTGTTTAGGTGTGGATTTTATCCATGTGCATTATAATTGTGGGGATATTAGCTAGTTGGATTATAACTTTTGGGGATTTTAATCGATGGGGATATTTTTTTTTGGGGATTCTGTAGTACACCCATCGCCATCGTAGACATCTTTATGCCACCGATAGGAGTGTGGACGTTGCTACAAAATGGACAGAAAACCTGCAGTTCATTATTAATTGGGAATTCAATGAATCATTGCCCTGCATATCACTTATTATCTAATATTGTTTGACCATTTGCGTCTCAGTCGCATCATGCGAAAGAAGAATAGTTTCAAGGAAAATCGGTTTTAACGATGTAATTGAGGAGTTCAGCAAAATGAATTCACAAAAACATATCAAATAAAATACGGGCTATTTAGGACCTAACTTGAAAAAAAATATTTGGAAAATTTTTGTATTATTTCTTATTGGTTTTAGAGTTTATTGGAAAACCTAATTAATAATGTTCGGCAGAAAGTCCTGGTAGCTATTGCCGAACAATTATTATTGATTTTGTAATTTATTTACCTCTTTAATAAAGTTATAATATTTAATAATAATAATAATTGATAATATTGTATTTCAAAATAACTATGTACAAAGCTATATAGGAAAAAACAAACATTAAAAATCGTTCGATCAGTTTCTTTGAAAAAGATTTTTTGAACAACTTTCCGCAAAAAAATTTAATAAATTGTTTCAATACAAGGATACAGAAAAATTTTAAGTTTCCATCATTTCAATCTCAAAAAAACTTAATTATTTTAATTTAAAAAGTCGAAAATTAAAGAAAGGTATCAGAAATTTTGAAATGCAATATTAATTGAATTATAAATGACTTCCTTTTTCGAGAAAATCAAAATTCTTGTTAATGATTGTACAGTAGGTGTAGTACATACTTAGGTACTTATAATCGCAAGGAATAATTGAAAAAAAAACTACTGTTTTAATTGTAAAGGTACATAGAAAAGTTTGGTTTATAGACATCTATCCATATATCCAATATAAGAAAATCGATGTTTCTATGTATGTTCCTTATAAACTTCAAAACGACGTGACCGATTTTCATTAAATTTTCAGGCAATCTTATGATTGTATCGATTTTTTTTCTGGTAAAGTAAAGTGCTTTCCATACTAAGCCGGACTGCGAGTATTAAATAAAATCTTTGATTTTGTCTTCTATTGGGTAATTTTTTTTTGCCTCTACCTGTTGGCTGCTATGTCAAATGCAGATGTGTATTCTTATTTTTTAGTTTAATTACTATGATTGATGATTTTTTTTTTGTCGTAAAAGCTGACTACATTGCGGTTGGCAATGGTACAGTGGATGTAGTGGTTGATTGCTTACCTAGAGTTGTGGGTTCGAGCTCCAACATGGGCAGCAATTTTTCTATATTCCCCCAGTTTCAACTGGATGCCACCGGTGGGATTTTTGTGAGATAAGGTAAACCTTATTCTCAATCCACTGTTCTAACTAAAACACTTTTTTCCTATCTCTCTATTCCCTCTAACTAGTGCCGTGCAAAAGACCTAAGGTCTTACAGACATAAAGTCAAAACTATTATTTAAAAAAAGTCTGCACGCAAGGGGCCTCATTTCAGCATTTCCGCCCGAGCCTCCAACAAGCTTAGTCCGCCACTGGCTCTTGGTCTCTAAACATACAAAACAGTAACGAAACAAACGATGTTGAAGTAAACGAAATTGAAATGAACTATAAAACTGAAATAATCAAAAAACTAAGCGAAATGAACTTAAAACGAAATAAATTGTTAATAATAACATAATAATCTGGTTCGTTACCGATCGTCCAACCTCTCCCCCTTTGATACGTACTGTGTGAGGTATGGAGAAAAATGGAGGCGGAACAAGACAGCATACTTATAGGCGCTTATAAAAATGCTGATGCTCCAAATGCATTTGATAAACATAAAACACATCTCGACCTATGATGTCAGTGGTCCAAAGCAGTGGAATGCGTAGTGCATACGACTGCAAAGACTGAGCAAATCTGATATGCGTGGGTTCGAATCTTATGGTGTGCATATAAGTTTTTCAAATAAAATTGGATTAAAGCTCAGCACCACAATAGAAAGGAGACTGATGAGTGCAAAAGTAGCAAAGCACGAAATAGCTATATCTCCAGCCAAAAAACAATTGGTGGTAGCGCCTTTAAGTTGTTGTTGTTGTTCAAAAATTCAATGAAATAAATTCGAAATAAACGCAAAACAAGCAAACGAAAAATTAAACAACTAAAATGTGAAATAGCGAAAGAACAAAACTACTTTGGCGAAACAATAAAATATGTGGTTAAAAATATTCAAAATGAAAAATCAAATTGTGGGTTCAAGCCCCAGCCTGACCTGGTCGCCAACGCAACGTGGGATTTTCGTGAGATAAATATCACCCAATTCTTATTCCATTGTACCCACAAAAAATCTTTCCTTTCTATCTATTACTTCTTACCAATGGCGTATATAGTAAAAATAATTATTATTAATATTAATGACACCCCAGATATAAAGATACCAAAATTTATCGAATTAAGCTTTATAATGTCCTTGTAAGATATATACATCGATTACACAATCTTTTTCTTGAATCCACGAATAAATTATTACTGTGTTATTTTATTCACAAGCAATATTATTTTACTTACCAATTCGTATGACAGGTGGCAACGAAGTAACGCCTAATATAAATGTGGCAAAAACCAATGATACTAGGAGCCTTTGTGTAAAATAAATTTGGCTGCAACAGTTTCGTCGTTGATGCCAATGGAGTGGGTTAGTTATTGCTACTGATGTACACAGCGAACGCAGGTTGACATCAGTGTTGGCAGGAAATGGAGCTTTCAATATTCGTTGCTGGCAATGACATGAATCAAACGTTGAAAGGTAATTGGATGAGTAATGTTGTTTTCTTTTCCAACCAGGACCTAAATTCTTTTTGACAGTTTTTAGATCAGTAATTAAATCACTGTAGTCATTTGGGACATCTATTGATTTTAAAATAACCATTGCGTTAAGGTTTTTTGTTTATTTGTTGTTTTCCCGAAAATGTCAAGTTTTCTGTGGGATTTTTCTGGTTACTTTTAACTCTCTTTGAACATTGTTTTGATTATTAGAGTGAAGTGGATCATCTGAAAGATAATAAAAAGAATTATTGCAATTTTTAGTTTAAGCAAAATTGTTTTTTTTTTTTTTAAATTCTGCGTTTATTCGCACACGTGCCTGTCAAACAAGTGGACGTTAATGGGACTGACTTTAACACATTAAACCCGCTTTTTCTCAATAACACCACTGGCAGCACTGCCGACAATATTGGGTGGGAACAGACTCTGGAGTGAAAATGAAAACGTTGGTTTTCCAAAAGTAATTATTCAAAAAAGTCTTAGTTCATAAAATCAAAAAAAGATATAACAACCAATAAAGGATAAAGATGTCGATGGAAGTCGAAAAAAGTGGGCATGAAAATTCTGAGCAACTTGTAAACATAGTTGTAGCTGAGTGAAAAGGCAAGCCTACGCAACAATGTGTGTCTGAAAAGCTCTGCAGGAACAAACAAATATCTATCTATAACTGTTCGTATTATGACGCGAACAGTTCCGCGGAGGCAAGAGCTAGTGAGTTTTAATGTCGCTAAACTTTTCTCGAAAAATTCCTTTCTTTGAAGAATTGTTAGATACTTTAAAGAGGGTGGTCAATTGGTTCAATACTATCGACGTAGCAGTCAAGCATCACACTAACCACTACGCTTGGGGCATTTTCTAAAGGAAGTCTGCTAAGATTAATACCGGTCCAAGGTTGACAGATGATCTTACCATAGTTAAACTGTAATCCTCATTGATATAAGCTTAAATCAGCTTTATACTAAGTTCAAAATTAAAATTCTTCAAAAATTAGCTAAAAGCTTATACCTCAAATTATGAAAGATGTTTGAAAATTGTTAGAACTCAATGATGTTGTTTTTAAAGCAGAAGAAGAAAATAGCACATGTGAAGCACACGAAATGTCCAGCGCATGTGAACAGAAGCCAGATTCGAACTCGGTTACTTGGTTTTCGGATACCAATATTTAAATAACTGATCTGGGAAAAAGCAGTATTTGAAAGAAAATTTTTGTTAATGCAGAAAAGATTATCAAAGCTTCGAAACATTGTAATGCATAGCGATAACCTGTGTGCCAAGTTTTACCGGGATTCTAGGCTTTTATAGCGTGCGGTTTCACTCTTGCACTTTTCAAAAAACGCAACAAGCAACAACTCCCCATTTTAAATATTTTTTTATAAAATGCTCCAAAACACCTTTTTTGCGCTCGATTTCAATTTAGCTGCCATATAATTAAATAAATAACTCTCCATAAGCTTTCCTATGATGACATAAGTTTCATCAACTTTGAGCAATGTTCAAAATTGGGACCGGACTTAATACAAAAAAGCTCATCCTTTGCAATGGTTATTCCAGTAAATATAAATATTCGGTGGTTGTTGCCCAAGATTATTTTAACAATCAAGTGGGTGGGACAATTCTGTCTCTCTGATGTCTGTCAGTCTGTCTGTCAGTCTGTCTGTCTTTCTTGTCTGTATACATATAGTTACCTACACTTGGTACACAGTATTAGTATGACGTCCTGCAGACGATATTTTGAAATTAGCATTCTTGCTCTAAAACAAACGGTATGTATAGGTACCTGCTATATGATTTTGAATGCAAGAACTCATTTTTCACAAAAAGCGAACGAACCACTTTTTATAAACGAAATTATATTAATTAAATATTAAATAAACAAAAAAAAATGTTTTGAGTTTTAATTTTTAAAACCAAAAAAAAGTTTTTTTTTTTAAATTAAGAATTTATATAATTTTGATTTTTCGAAAAAGATTTTTCAAAAATTTCAATATTTTTGTTTTCTGATAGGAACTGCTATCAAAAAAAAAAAAAAAAAATTGGAATGTTTTCGAAAAGTTTAAAAAAAAATCGTTTTTTTTTTAAACTAGTCCGACAATTTTGATTTTTTTTTCTCTTAATACAATTTTTGACACAGGAAGTCATTTATAACCCTTTTAGTTCGAAACGCATCGCGCATCAAAATAAATTAAAGTTGTGATATCAGTTTTGATTTGCTATTAAAGTTTGTTATTTTTACACTTAAAATACCCGCACAAATTGCAGACCGACAAACCAACATTTATGTACATAATGCAGTCAACGCGACACGATTACTGTATATAAACACTAAACACAATGCAAATCCAGTATTGCAATCAGAGCTACACCCGCCACACCACTCAGAAATGTCCTTGGTGTTGAATAAGGAATTATTTTCGCTATTGTCAGTTGTCACTATTTTCACAAAATACTGATGCAATTAAATGTTGGTATTTTGCTGAAATTTCAATCAGAATCTTTTTTAAGAGGCTCGAAGCATCATATAGGTCACTTTGCTGTACAGGAGTCCTGTCAGATTTGAGATTTAAAATAAAATTGTATATAATTGAAGAAGGATAAATCCACCTACCTACCTTTTACCTTTGCAAACAAATTGAATGTCTCACAGTAAAATTATAAAATTACTACTTAAAATTAAAAATTCTCAAAGTCAGTTGTAATTCTCCCTCACACAATAACAAACAAAGTCAGCACTTTCTTTGCCAAACTATTTTCATCGATAAGTCAATATAATACTTGTAGCCATCAAAGGAACACAAAGCTGTTATACTCCACTTCTTTTAACCTTCACTTGTTATTATCAGCCTGCTCTTAAAATTTAGATGCAGCCATTGTTGGCCTATCTATTTTCATTGTGTTTGTTCTTTGTCATAGATTTGTGTGCATACACATAAACAATAATATACGAACCTATTGCTGATTTCTCCAAATCGAGGCCACACACAATTTATGTAATTGCGGGCATACCATAGTAGCGGTGGCGGGTGGCATGGCGGGCAGAATGTTTATTGTAAATGAGGTCGAATTATAATTTCATTTGGTTTGAGTTTTGTTATTGCTAAAATGTTTTTTTTACAAAATCGGATATTACAAAAAAGTACGTTAATTATTTTTATTCAGATAGCTGAAACTAATGGCAATGAGGGTTTTATAGCCTAATCTGTCAAAAACCGAACTTAAACATTTAATTATATTAGTTTCGGTTTTTTTGTTTTTATAAATGGCGATAAATTCGATGGATACATTTTTTATTTAATTTGAACACTTAACTAACCAGTTGATGAATGCATCCTTCGTAAACGTAAATTCAATTCATTTTGCTGGTAACCAATTAAGGACCTTTTGACGTTGGCCGAGGCGGCACACGGACGAAGACTATAAAAACTGGCGAATTGTTTAACTTTGTTTAAATGTGAAACTTATTTCCATACGAATTAAATCTTAAACTAAAAACAATACAGCTAGGAAGATATTTTATTTGAAGGTGTTTTATCCACTGGAAGAGCCACTATCACTACCCACTTTCAAGGGTTATTTTGCCTAAATGCTGAGGTGGGCCACCCGCACATTTAAGTCGACACAAAAACCATCCATAATGGTGTTTTTATGTAGCAACAAATTGAAATTATTAACAACAGTACATATACGTATATACATATATGTAGATGTAACTGGAATACAAGCATTTTTAAAATGTGTTTGTGTGGACCATGCGCAGATCATAGTTTTGGTTATTGCATTTTCAAAGAGAAACAAACCTTTTGTATCTGTAAGGTTTTAAGAGATTCCCAATTAACTTAAATCGTTGCTGATGGGATAGTGCTCCTGCAGAAATGTAGTCAGATTGAGAATACAAGAAACAGAAGTCTACTTTAATTTATATGGTTTATGTTTTATAGATAAAGATTGATAAAAAATATTATTAAATACTTACTATGTTCATGTTCATGTATCATTTTTAAATAAAAAACAGCCACAAAGTAAAATTAAGCGGTGCGTGGATGTACTAGATACAAGTAAATGGTAAATAAATACATCATAATAATTGACATCACTATATTATAACTTTAAGAAAAATATTGTTCAAAATTTCAAAATCAAAACATGAAATAGGTTTATTATAAAGTTTTAGTCGCTCATGTGACTTCATCCTTAAAAAATCTCAATGTTTTACTCCCAAAATCCATTATGGATTCATATATGGAACCTCACCAATTTAATCTCGTAAAAATATGAAATTGTTTTATCTTACAGATAAAGTTACTATATGAAATCGGTAATTAGTATAGCATCCCAATTTGGGTTGGGTCTCGTTTGCCGATTTTTAAAAGGTCGATTTGAAAAAATCGATCGTCATAATGTCGACTTTCGAAAAGTCGATTGGTAAAAATACCGCCAGATTAAAATGGTCGACCCTTATAAAGTCGATTTTGAAAATATCGACTCTCAAAAAGGAGAGGAGTTAATACAAAAAAGTGTGCACGACTGTTTTGCTAGTACATACTTGCTATGTGGGGCAATGACATAAGACCACAATTCCTTAGCTATACAACTACGAAATAAACAAAGCAGTTTACTTACTTACTTATGATGGCGCCACAAGAGTTTTGTTATCCTATAGGCCTTGCTTATTATGCTCCTCCAGCCGGCTCGATCTTTAGCCTGCCGTCTCCAATTTTGCACTCCAAGTTCTCTGAGGTCTCCCTTTACCTGGTCGCTCATTGGGAGATGAGGTCTAGATTTGCTTCTGACTCCATCTGGTTTGGCGTTGAAGACTTTACGAGCTGCAGCGTCGATGTCCATTCGCTCTACATGGCCCAACCATCCTAGTCGCTGAATTCGAATTTTTCTGGCTAGGCTCATATCGCTGTATAGCACGTATTGTTCGTCGTTGTATCTTCTTCGCCAAATGTTGTCTTCTCGGACAGGACCATAAATCATAATCCGAACTTTTCTCTCGAAGACTCCAAGTGACTTTTCATCCGATTGGGAGAGAGTCCATGCTTCTGCACCATATAGCAGGACCGGGATGATGAGTGTTCTATATAGTGTCTCCTTGGTTCTTCTCGATACCCGCATTGGCGTATAAATCGTCAGAGGTCCTACCTTTGAGAAAATTGTCGCTGTTGTTAAAGAGTCCTACAACAACGCGTTCTACACAATTGGCAGCTTTCCGATTCCTTCGATATGCGTCAAGGAGTTAGCAGTTAGACAAGAAGATATCTTGTAAGCAGTTTTATTCTTGATGGGTAATTGAAGATGTGATGACTGAACTGTCACGGTGGGTACAAATAGAAAACATAGTATTTAATGAACACCATTTGACAACCAAAATCACATAACACGACTGGTTTGAATCATAAGTTGTCGGTCGCTGCAACTGGAATGTAGTTTGGATTAAATATTAACGCTAATACGACCAAAATAATGACCACAGGCCAAAGCACACAAGTTTTATTATCTGAGCAGTTATACAGGGTGATTCACGAGCGTTGTGCCAAAAAGCTAGAGTGTGTAGGTTGAGTTGAGACAAGAAAAAAATCGTATGGGAGGGGCGGGGGGTCTATTCCCCCCCGTTTAGCCGGCAGGGGCAATTTTCTGAAAAATTGACTTATTTTGTAAAAACAAATATTAAAAATCAACGGCTTCGTTTATAACACCGTGTTATACCTTTTTGGAAAGCCAAAAACTTCTTCTTTCATTTTGTTTTTAAATTAAATTGTTTTAACGAATAGTTTAAAAAATATAAATTTTCAAACTCAAAATTTTGAAAAAAAAAATTGAAAAAATAATTTTAAAACTAATTTTTTTCAAAATTTTACGTAATTAAGTGTAATTTTTGTTCTCAGAATTCATTAATCTTTAATCCAACACTGAAAACCGTATGGCTCTACGACTTTTTGTTGCCAAGGTAATCAAAAATAACCGAACCTACTTCTTCACAAAAACAAGAAAATCTAGCCTTACGGGATGGCACAAGTGATCATTTAGCCAATTTTTTCGTGTTTTTGTGAAGAAGTAGGTTCGGTTATTTTTGAATACCTTGGCAACAAAAAGACGTAGAGCCATACGGTTTTCAGTGTTGGATTAAAGATTAATGGGAACATTGAATTCTGAGAACGAAAAATGTACTTAATTACTTAAAATTTTGAAAAAAATTAGTTTTAAAATTATTTTTTCAATTTTTTTTTCAAAATTTTGAGTTTGAAAATTTATATTTTTTAAACTTTTCGTTAAAACAATTTAATTTAAAAACAAAATGAAAGAAGAAGTTTTTGGCTTTCCAAAAAGGTATAACACGGTGTTGTAAACGAAGCCGTTGATTTTTAATATTTTTTTTTACAAAATAAGTCAATTTTTCACAAAATTGCCCCACCCGGCTAAACGGGGGGGGGGGGGGGTGAATAGACCCCCCTCCTATACGATTTTGTTCTTGTCTCAACTCAACCAACACGCTCTTGCTTTTTGGCACAACGCTCGTGAATCACCCTGTATAGTAATGATTTATGTGTTCAAAAGATACAGTTAAATGTTGTGCAAGACTCTTTGCTCCTGATTAATCGTATATACAGTGGTTAATGAAATCGTATATGCGTCTGCAGCAACTATTGAACAATCATCAAATTCCATAGTTAAGGACTAACATTTTATTCTGAAATTGCGTTGTAATGTTATCATTGCTGTGTTGTGATGGCAGTACACCAAAAAGGTAATCATTTCAAAATTAAGACACAAACTCAGAGGATGAGTAGCGGAATGAATGACAAGAATACAAACTTCCTAGATTAGATGTTGAAGATTGTAGGTTTATATTATTAAACCATAAATGAACCAAAAGCACTGGCAAGAATACATTTTTTTCATTAAAAATTTCATCGAAATCCGAAACGAGAAAATTATTTTAAAAAAACCGGTGCTATGGGAGGTACTGTCCTGGGAAATCTGTTCCAACCAAAACATATAATTTACACAAAAAACACCATTCAGATAGTTTTATCCAAATCGTAGTAGCCGTTTTTGAGAAAAATTAATTTTGCATTAAAATCCTATGGTAGGTACCGTGAGTTTTAGAGCTAGAATGCTAGTTCCAAAAATCATTCTGTAGGACATTATTATAATACTATATACCAAGTTTGAAGCAAATCGGTTCAGCCGTTTAGGCTGTTGGTAAATATACAGACAGACAGCCTGAAATACGGACAGACAGGCGGAATGGTCGGATTGTTTGATTGTCCAAAAAATTTTTTTTTCGAAAGCATAACTTGCCTTATAGTACCTATGATCGCAAGCAAAAAGGATAATATAAGAAATAATTTAATTATTTTAACTGTCGATGCAATCAAAAGAACTTAATTTTTTGTCAAGATAAACAATTTTATCGAGATTTTTTCAATCTACATTGTCATAGTAAACTTTTTTTTGTCCGGTCCCGTTCTTTTGAATAAAAGTAAACATTTGAAAAACCTTCCCGGAGACCGAAAACAAAAACAACAAGGCTTAAACAAAAATCAGGCTTCCCGGTCTAGACGGATCGAATTTTCGGACTTTGTTCGACTCCTCTTATATGTAGTTTTGTGCATAAGTGTTTTCAAGACGGGGTAGTTTTAATAATTCTTTATTTTACAAACTTGTTTCATGAAGAGGTGTATTTTTTCAACAGTTTTGTGCAGTTTGTATTTTTAAGTCGTGTATTTTGTTCTTCATCTACTGGGGATACCCTTGAAAACGCTGCTTTTATCTTTTATTTTTTTCTAAATAAAACAAATTTTTATGTAAGATTTCCACCTAAAAAAAGGTTGAAAGAAGTAAGTTTACGATCTTATGAAGCGAATTGAACTGAGGAAAATCGGAAGAAACACAAACAAGTTAGGCACTCGTGAACATCCGTTATCAATAAAACGAAATTTGAACATGACCAAAAGTTACGGCAAAAAATGCTGCTGTGTCCTAAAGGCAGTAAAAACTTCTGGTCATTTATGAAAAACGTCAAGAAACCATCAGTTCCAATGCTCATAGTTGACGATAAACCAATTGTCAGCTCTTCAGAGAAGGCGAATTTGCTTGCAGCTTATTTTTCTGCAAGTTCTACGATGCCTGCAAGCAACTATGCCCCTCCTGTACTTGAGAACATTAATTTTTCTATGGGACATGTATTTTTCCGCACTCGTACAAGAGCAAGAGTTCTTCGAGATCTTGATATACACAAATCCGCTAGGCCGGATGGTATACCTCCTATACTTCTGAAGAGGTCTTCTTCATCGCTGAAAAACCACTGTGTAAGCTTTTCCATTGATAAATCGTCAGCTCAAGAAATATCTCGAAGATCGAGAGCTTTTAAATGACCGACAGTACGGCTTTCGCGGCAATCGTTAAACTGGTGATTCATATCTCACCGAATAGTGCAACAAATCCTTGCATCGCTTTGGCGAAAGCAAGATTATTTCGCTTGATATTTCAATGGCATTTGATAGAGTTTGGCATGAAGCTCTTTAATCGATATGCGTGCATTTGGTATCGATGATATTCTTATTCGTTGGATAAGAAGCTACTAATGGACCCTTCAATACAAGTTGTATTGGACGGTTTCAAATCTGACCTCCACAAAATAAATGCTGGTGTGCCCCAGGGGTCTGTTATGTCTCCTACTCTCTTTCTCATTTTTATAAATGATCTCTTGTCTGTGACTTCTAATTCTAATCCATTAAATTGTTTTGCTGATGACTCGACCCTAAGCTTTTCATATAGCTACGTTTGATAATTCACGGCCTTCGCCTTCGGACGTGCTATGCCTGCGATACCGTATGATAAGCTCCTTAAACTCCGATTTAAACAGCATTGTGAATTGGGGTATCAGAAATCGTGTGGAGTTTAATGCATCGAAAATTCAATGCTGTCTTTTGTCGTTAAAACTTAACATAGCCCCTATGCCATAATCCATGAGTGGTACTTACATCGAGCAGGCCGAAATGCTATCAGTACTTGGCATGTGTATCAGTGACATACTTGAGATTGCCAAGAATGCTGCAAGATGCTTAGGCTTCCTTAGTAGATACAGGAAGTTTTTCACCCCTTCTGATCTGGCTACAATTTAAATGGCGTTTATACGCCCCAAACTCCCATTGACAGGAGAGGGAATCGTTATGGAAACATTTCCATCCCTGGAACATCGTCAAAATGTTTCATGTCTTTCCTTATTTTACAGGTTCTTCTACAGAAAATGCTCACTCGAGATAGCCAGTTGCGTTCCACCCAGTAACACTCGTCTTGTTAGGAACGCTCATCAGTTTACACTTGAGCCCAATTTCGGACGTACTGTGAAATATAGTGATTCTTTCTTTAGCCGTACAACACAAATGTGGAATTAATTGGCTGGTACAATTTTCTCTTGCGATTTTGATCTTCAAACATTCAAGACCAATGTTCATCGACACCTCCTTTCCTTCCTCTCTAATTTCCTAACAGTCACACTTTGTCTTATCATTAAAAGGGCTATACAAACCCCTTGAGCGCGTGTGCCGTATTAAAAAATAGAATATTCTTTCAGACTTTTGCTAATTTGAAATACTTACTTCGTTTAACTCGGTAATAGTTTTTGAAAGAATAGCACCTTTTGGAAATCAAAATAGGGCGAATGACCGACAAACATCGTTATCTTCCCTGTACTGCCTTATTATGTTTGACAGAGTATAGTGACAGAGTATAGTGACAAGTTATGAGACTGCGCAAAACTTTCTATATTTTGCAGATGAAAAACGGAAAATTCGCTTTCCACTTTGTGCATTCGATTTCATAATTTTTCTGTCAAAAATGAACAAAATTTTAACAAAGAAAAGACTGAATTCATGCTATAAAAGACAAAATGCCATAGCCAGATAGATACAGAACCTTCATTCAGTAGATAGTTTAGTTAGTTTTTAATGACTTTTCGTTCCAAATATATCATTTACAATTATTTAGTGATGTAAGTCTTATTGGTTTGGCTCAAGGCCAAACAATAAATAAATATCTAAAATGACTTTAAGAACCAAATTAAAAACAAAAAAAATCTCCCTTTAAAATTCGACTCACTCTTTTTCGACGTTTGGAATGCTTTAACGAACACCATAACACGAAGTTCCTTCAAACATGGACAAATTGTATGAAAATGGAAAACATCTTCCCTGGTGTTCATGATGCAAAAATCGAAAAGTGTTGATAGATCCTTTTTTAAAGCAAATGCTTTAATATGATTCATGGGTTCTGTGTTCCAAATACCAAAAACAAAAAATCAGCTGTATACCTAGGTTGAAATCTATTTCTGTCGGTAAAATCATAAAAGTGGATTTTAGGAAAAGTTTTATTCAGATTAAAATATTTTTGCAAAAATGTCAGTTCTGTTTGCTAAATTGTCATATAATCAAAAATCACAACATTCACGACTGCATTTCAATTGTAGACTGTTCCTTTAGACAACGAGGTTGTTCGTTTGAATGGCCATCTTTGTCCACTGCTAATTCTGATGCGAATTTTTTCCACACATTGTAACAACCTCCTCCCGTTTGTATAATATTTCTCAGCACTATATTTGGTATTATGTGCTCTTCAATTTTTAATACTTCTTTAATATAATTAAAATGCATTTCCAAAACATACAACAACATTAGGTGGAGTACCAGTGTCAATATTATACAACATACAATAAATGTTTTTATTCGCAAACGGATATTCTCAAAGAAATCGTTCCTCAAACCTATGTGTTTCGTAAAGTAGAGACAGTTTAACAGAATTCTGTTTTTTTGTGCAGTACAATGAAGAAATAGCTTCTTTAAAGTGTAGAACGTCTGATACTTTTTATCAAGAAGTATGTTTGGTTTTTCAGTTAGCCGATATCAACATACACAGAAATTTGTACTTACGCATGACATTTTCCCCATTAAACTTCCACTTTTCCAAATAAGAGTATCAGTCACCTCCATCTGTGAACACGATAATCATGAATTTCTCAAGGTTGACTGTTAAGTTTCAACTTTTATAATACATATTTTTAGTCTGTCAATCATTAGATGGAGCACATCCATAGAATCAGACAGAAAGACGATTTCATCCGCATACGTCGAAGCTGGAATTGTTACTCCGTTGAAGTTGACATCACCTCATCATTATAGAAATGCGACATTTGTTTCGTAGAATGCTTTCACATTTATCGAGTGGATTTGTAGCTCTTGCAGAAAGTAAGAAGGATTTAATTCGTAGCATTCATAAGCTTCTTAAGAAAAAAATCAAACTACCCGTTTCCAAAATATTTTCAAAATCAAAACAAAATTTTGGAGACTTATTAAAAATAAAAAAAAAACAAAATTAAAATATTTTAAATGCAATATTAATTAAGTTAAAAATGACTTTTTGTCTTAAAAATTTTATTGAAATCGGAAGAGTAGTCAAAATATACATATAATTTTTTTAACAAAACAGCACTCTGAATGTTTTATCAAAATCGTTGGAGCCACATTTTCAAAAAATTGAACTTCTTTCACGACCTAGGCAGGTATATAAACCAATATTTTCGGAACTAGTGTATAAATAAAAAAAAAAACCTTGAGCTTAAAGAAAATCGTACCATCCGTTTAAGATGGCGAACAGGCAGGCGGTAAAAGTTTTCAAACCCTTTTTTTTTTGTGATTATTCTCTCAACTTTGTTTTTGGAAGAATATAAAAAATTGCCATGTCTTTTTCCAAGTGAATGAAAAACACCATTTGTCCAGCCCGATCATATAAAAAGGGCGTCTTCGTCTCCCATGCTTTTACGTCCCTCTATTCCAAGATAATGGAAACTGTGATAAACCACCAGATGAAAAAATTTCTGGGGAAACGGGAACTTTTTAATGGCCGGCAGTTCATTCATTCTTGGTATCGAAGAAGCCCTTCTTCTACAGACTAGAAATTGTCTTTCGGACTATTCCACCCACTTTGTTTTAAATGATTTTTATTCTGTGTGTTAGATATCGGAGTCGGGAGTGCCCCAAGGCTCGGTTTTATTTTCAAATCTAATACTGATCCTTAGTAATGATATCTTGTCTAAGAATTCAAACCCACTAAATCGTTTTGCTAACAACAGTCCACCAACCTTTCCATATTAGTTCCCAGATCTGCAACTGCAATGGGAAATTATCACCCGTATTTAATGCTTCAAAAACTTTATTCTGTCTTTTGTCATTAAATCATCCCAAGCATCAATGTCACTATTCATGAGTATGTACCACTTGCATCAAGGAAACCGAATAGCTTTGCGTTCAAAGTGTATGTGCATCAAAATTCACCAACCACCTTGTGTGAAATATACACATTATTTGATCTGGCAACAGTTTCAAGGCATAATTTATATTCTTCTGAATAGGAGTCAGAAATGATGATTAAAATTGTAAGGTGATGGAAGAACCATAATGGTTTGTTTAGTACGGAAAGTAATTTTTTAGCCGCACCGCAAGAATGTGGAATGTTTATCCGACCCGATATTTCACTCTAATTATTGACATTGAAAACCAATGTGCATAATAGGTCTCTTCTTTTATCTTATATACTCGTACAACAACTTTCCCAAACGCATAGTGAATTATGTGTATGTACTGTGTTAATTTATGACAAGGGTATCAATAACGATGGCGGAAAAATGTTGAAAAAAATGTACCTATATCCACCTTTTATCAAAAGCGTTTAAGATAAAAAACGTTAGTCGAATTTAAGACAATATCTTCTTTATCCTCTAAGCACCTGATATTAATATTATCAAAACGAATTCACAGCATACTCGTATGCTATAAACTTTCTCATCAGGTTAACAGCAATTCTTTTGAAAGAACAAAACTGAGCACTATCAGAAAAACTTGTAACCCACATATACAAGAACAGGCATAATATTATTCACTGTGCATACATTAAACATGCAATGCACAAGAATAAACAGAGATTGCATGACAGTAGTATGCAATAGAGATTTAAACCGTACCTGATGAAAATATTAAATTATTCAAACCTGAACTTAATTTTCCTAAACATTATTTCATCAAGCCATTAAAAATAAATAAGTAAAGGCAATGATGGTATAGCTGACCACTTTCTCAACGAGCCAGGGAAATTTTTGTATTTGTTGTTTTGCAAAAAGAAATGCAAAAATGATCTTCAAAGACCTAGCCTTTTAACTATATTCGGAATCCTAATCAACCATCATTTGAATTCATTTCAAGTCCCATCGCAAAATACCTTCACTGACGACAATGCATACAATTTTCCAGCATTTAGTTTCTTTTTCTTTTTTTTTCAAAATGTGGGTATTTCTTTGGCAGTAATGCTTGATGCGTTTTTGTTAGTGTGTTGGGTATGTTTGGGTTACTTTTTTGCATTCAATTTCCTTATTCCATATGCGTAGGCGTAGTATGAAAGTATTTTTTTTTGTCTTCTGTCCTCCTTCTGCAGTACCGGTAGGGTAGCTTGTAAAGAGATTTTAACTTCGCAAAGCTAAAAGAGAATTTAATGTTAGTTCGTTGTTGTGTACAGACACACAGTAAAAGCCAGAACTAATAGGCCGCCATTATCCTCTCGAGTCCTATATTGTATTTTATTTAAGGTTCAATTTTAAAAAATTAGTTGGAACCAAACGATAAAAAAGCAAAGCATGACGTTCATACTCTCTATCTCT